>JAJOOH010015497.1:0-20205 GCA_029582605.1 Solanum gracilifrons
ATATATTGAATCCCCTATAATCCAGACTAGAGATTGATATAGTGATTTAGGAGGTTCAAAATTCACTTTAATGTTCAAATCCTATATATTAAAGATTTATTTTTTGAAACTCTTGGTGAAAATTTAAATTCGTCATTGTGCCTTACACGTACACTACTACGGTATGTACAAGTGTACGGCCATTGATCAAATTTTGTGTGTGTGAAGAATAACTCAAGTTGGAAGTGGACACATGAAGAGAGAATCGAAGCCACCAAAAAACTTTTAAATTTTTTGCTATATATTCGAGCAAAGAATATAATCCAAGAATATTGGGAAAAGAATCTCAAAAAATTGACAACACATTATATTATAGTAAATAATTATTATATATTATAGTAATATGCATGTTCAAGAATAAAACTTTTATATAATATAGTTTAATCTTGGACGGCTAGTTTTGTGTCCACGTGTCTAGAGAACTTCTTATAGTATGAATTAATGACTAATTAAGGATAGTCATTAATTATGGATAATCATTACTCTTATTAATTATTTTAACATGCGCACGCAATATTTGATATGTGACTATAAAGAACATATAAACTTCCTCCGGTTCCATTTATGAAACTACATTGAGTATATTATTATTATTATTTTATATAATATTACTTTTATTTATCTAGTTTAAATTTTACACTCCTCATTAGAAATAATAATTAACATAATTAAGTATTTTACCATAATACCATATTAATTCATTTTCAGTCTTAGATATATTAATGTCAAAATGAATTTTTTTTTTTCTTGATATGCAAAAATTGACAAGTAAAAGTGAAAATGTATTTTTAATATAATAAATAAATAAAGATGAACATGGGGAGTATAATATAACTCTTTTTAAAAATTGATAAAAAAAATTGATGCTAGTCAAATTCAAACACACGAACGCTATCTTATTTGAGGTGTCTGAACCACTATGCTATAACATCCATATTGCATTAAGAGTGTCTAAAATATATTATTCAATTACTTCGTGTATTATTTTACTTATATATATGATATTTTTTTCAATAATTGGACACCCTAACAACCACGTAGCTTCGCCCTGAACTTATAAAGATATCTAATTATATAAGTACTAACAAAATTAATAAATCCTAATTAGTTATATGAAAAGTGCATGTAGGTATATATTTTTAGGTGTTTCAAATAAGCTTTTTCCACCAAAATGATTCTATTCAAAAAGTGCAAGACCATATAGAATATATGTACTATCTTCCAACTTGCTCAAAGTTGATTTGTAGAATGAAACAGTATCTTTTTATTTTTATTTTTTATGATTAAAATTCTCTTCTTTTTTAGTTATATATTAATATTCTCTTCTTTATTATATATTAATTAAAATTCTCTTCTTTTATTTATTTATTTATTTTATTTATTAAAATTCTCTTTAGTAGAGCTGTAGTCCAGTTCTTGGAGCATCTAAATAAAGCACACCATCTTTTGCATCTTTACAATTTAGACAGAGAACTCCACTTTCATTTTTAAATGTTCCATTTTTTCTTCTTTTATAAATAGTGTAGCCATGAAAACACTATATTTCCAAGCAATCTCTTAAAAAAATAAAAATTAACAAGTTTTTTCTTGCTATTTTGTTTCTTCCTTCATCTCTTCTAGCATCAAATTTTGTAACCATCGGATCGTTGTTCAAATTCTGTTGAACTTAAGATCCGATGGTATACTAAAGAGTACCTCCATTTACCCCTATATTTCAACAACTTTACATATATACCAGATTATCAAGTATAGCTCGTAACAATCTATCTGATGAACTTTTAGGCCAACCAAATCATATAAGGAAAGAAACCTTAATATTTGAAAACCTAACCCTACCACCTTTTTTTACTCATATTTCATCATACTGCTAGTCGTTGTAAATGGCTGACAAGGTACAACGAATGTCATCAGAGCACGGGGTGATGATTTTCAGCAAGAGTACGTGTTGTTTATGCTACGCGGTCACTATACTATTTCGAGATCTTGGTGTTGATCCATATGTACATGAACTTGATCATGATTCTGATGGAAAAGATATGGAAAAAGCTCTTATGAGGATGGGTTGTAATGCCTCAGTTCCAGCAGTTTTTATAGGGGGAAAATTAGTTGGATCAACAAATGAAGTTATGTCACTTCATCTCAAAGGATCCCTAATTCAACTCCTCAAGCCATATCTACCTGATTAAAACAAAATAAATTGAGAATTGGAGAGTGAAATTATTTGCCTTTAAAGGGAAATAAGAAAAAGGAAGTACTTTATGAATTAGGAGGATATATAATATTAAAAAGAAATTTAAAGGTTAAAATAACAAATGAATAAAAGTTAGTGGCTCGATCGACTAATGACACTAGTCATGTAGATCAAGGTCATGGTAGTATATGATCAATGTTGTAATAGTTTGTGATTATATGTATTTTGTGAGATATTAATTGATCCTATAATTATTAGTCATTTGATAATATTAGCTATCATGAATTATATATATATAAAGTTGTACAAATAGACATATATATGCGTCTGATGTGGCATCCTACATGACAATTTGTGTCTTACATGATGTCCTATGTGTATTATGCCATGTATGACTCATGTGTAGGATTGTGTGTCGGTCGTTTCGATTTGGTTTTGAAGTTTATTTGTTCGACCTATTGGTTATCGGTTTGTAGACATGCTAAACCGTTAAGAACCATTAGATATTGACTTATCGATTATCAATTTATCTGTTATTGATCATTATCGATTTAACCATTAAGATTTGACACAAAAAATAAATGATTGAAAATTACTTAGAAACATGGTGACAGACCAAATAAAACATGCACATGAATTGATAGATTGTGTCTTGTTCAAAAGCAACATTAACACATTGTAGAATAACAAAACAATATGAAATTAAATCCTAAGTCAAAGACTTTATTTACATAATGGTATAAATATAATTTATTAATTACTATCGATTTATCAGTTAACCCGTAAAAAAAAAATCTCAAACCATTAAAAATTAATAGCTCGATAATAAAAAAATCAAAACCATTATCAAAACCGTTAAACAACTAAACCATTATCAATAAATCAATAAATTTTTTTCGAATCGGATTATCGGTTTCAGTTCGATTTTGGAATGATTTGATGAGATCTGTTTTCCCTTTCTTGATGTGTCCGTTAAACGTGTCTTTGATTGCGTCAATTTGATTCTTCTTGTTTAATCTAATCTTGAGAGATATTGATCTGATTTCAGGGGATCTTATCAACTTTCCATATTTCTTGAGCGATTAATTGCTATTGATCAAAATTCATAAGCATCCAGGAAGCTAACATAACTGTCTATGAGTGTATATCCAAAATTAAAGGGCATAAATATAAAAAATATAATATATAAATATGCCATTTAACTGGGCCTTATTTCACATTTGCGCTCTCCAACTTTGGGTGTGCACAAGTAGACACTTAAACTTATATGAAGTTAAACAAGTAAACGCATGAGTCCTATGTGACATAATACATGTAGGACACCACAAATGATGTGTATCTATTTGTTCAATTATATACAAGTTTAAGTGTATACATATACACACTCAAAAGTTTGAAGGCATAAATGTGAAATGATGCTAAGTTAAAGGTCATATTTATGTATTATGCCAATATAAAATGGAACCCGGAGCCAAAAGGGAAAATTTTTTTATCAAAAATTCCAAAAGGGCGCATCAATTTTTTTTTTTAACTAAAAAGGTAAAATCGCTCCTGAGGGAGCGATATCCTTCGTAGAAAATTAACTCCGTCTACTCTGTTACGTTAAAATATATCAAAATCGCTGCCACAACAGCAATTTTGTCAAAAAAAAAAAAACTTTTTTTCATAAAATCGCTGCCACAGCAGCAAATTTGCCAAAAGAAATCGCTGCACCGGCAGCAATTTTGTCGGTTTTTTTTAAAAATAAAAATAAATCGCTGTTCGAGCAGAGTTTTTTTTTTTTTTTTTACATAGAAAAATTAAATTAAAGTCGCTGCAATTGCAGCGATTTTCTTCAAAATTCTTTAAATTTTCTATTTTTTTAAAATAGCTGCTGAGTAGCGTTTTATTCCAAAACTTTTATTTTTCCAAAGCGTTTTGTCTTTAAACTTGTTTTAAAAAGAAGTTTTGGAAAAAACTTAAAAAATAAAAGAGAATAATTTATTTTTTTTAAAAAAAGGTTGCTGAAGCAGCCATTTAAAAAAAAAAATTGACAAAATCGCTGCCGGTGCAGCGATTTAAAAAAAAAACAGATTTGACAAATTCGCTGCCTTAGCAGCGATTTTAAGAGAAAAACAATAAAAAAATCGACAAAATCGCTGCTGGGACAGCAATTTTTGTTTATTTTAACGGAGTAGACGGAGTTAATTTTCTTTAAAGGATATCGCTCCCTCAGGAGCGATTTTACCCTTTTGGTTGAAAAAAAATTTGATGTACCCTTTTGGAATTTTTGACAATTTTTTTTTGCCCTTCTAGCTCCGGACTCATATAAAATGAGGCTAAGTTAAAAGACATATTTTTGTATGATATAATACATAAATATGCCCTTAACTTGGTTTCAACGGACATCTATGTCCTCCAACTTTGGATGTGCATGCAAGTAGACACCTAAACTTATATAAAATTGAACAAGTAAACACACGCGTCCTACCTGTCATAATACACGTAGGACGCCACTAGGACACAAAATTGTCATGTAGAATGCCACATAGGACGAATGTATCTAGCTATTTGTTCAATTTTATACAAGTTTAAGTGTCTACTTACACACCTAAAGTTAGAGGACATACATGTCATATGAGATCAAGTTAAATGACGCATTTATACATCATGCTTTTTGTATTACTATTTTATTTATGTACTATGCCTTTTTGAGTATCACTTCAACTTTCTTCTTTTTGTTCTTGTTATGTTAATTCATTAGTCATTGAGCATTTTTTCTTAAAAAAATGATTGTTTGATGAATGCTCAGTCAACTTAGGTCTAATAAAACAAATGAATGTAATCACCATTTTTGCTCCTTGAAAACCAACAAAATAGGTGTCTCATTCTTTTTGGGATCGATTAAAAAAAATTGCCGCATAAATTGAGCATAAGTTACATGTTAGTCCGGACTAGCAAGAGTATAAATTGTGCACGATCCCACAAAAGAGTTTACTTGGTTGAAAATATGGTTGAAAAGTGTTTACTTCGTCTTAAATGTTATATTTCTGAATATCAACTAGAAATTGAGTAGATTCCAAACTTGACTAGTTGTAAAACTACTTTGGCGTGCAAAGTCTACAATGATAAATTAATATCTAGTCATTTCGACCTTCGTGTAGTTGGCCAAGAATATGATGAGAAGAAGTTCTTGGATGAACTTTTTAATCAAGTTAGTAACTCAGATTCAAAACTGAGTGAGAATATTGATGTTGCTGATAAGCTACGGAATGGAAATTAAAGAGGTATCTTATTGTCTTAGATGACTTGTGGGATACCGCAAGTCTGCAACATGGAGTAGTTAACAAGAATTTTTCCCGAAGTTGAGAAAGGAAGTAGAATTATATTGACGACTCGAGAAAAGAAAGTGGCTTTGCATAGAAAGTTCCACGCTGATCTTCTTGAATTTTTTTCAATGAGATAGGTGAAAGCCCGACTTTTCAACTTCATGATCTTGTGCATGACTTTTGTTTGATAAAAGCAAGAGAGGAATAGTTGTTTGAATGAATAAGTTCAAGTTCTCCATCATCTTCTTCAGATTTGTTGCCACGTCAAATGACCATTCTTTGATGATAGCTGGATACAGGCAGCGCGACTGTCTTCTTGATACACGTCACCTAAGACACTTGAGGCAACTTAGAGTGTTGAGACTGTATAGCTGTTTTCTCAAGGTGGAAGATTCTTTTCTGAATGAAATATGCCTGTTGAATCATTTGAGGTACTTAAGAATTGGGACAAAAGTTAAATTCCTGCTTTTATCTTTCTCAAACCTGTGGAATCTAGAAACTCTGATTGTGGAAAATGACAAACCACCCCTGGTACTACTACCAGGAATTTGGAATTTTGTGAAGTTGCGAGTGTTGGTCATGAGTTGTTGTTCTTTCTTTGATTTGGATACAGATGAACCGGGAGGACACAAAGTTAGAAAACTTGAGATTTTTAGGGCAACTCATGCTTTCCTATTCGAAATACACACAGGATATTTTCAAAAGGTTTGCCAATCTTCAAGTTCTTTAATTACGTATCGAGGGATCATATGATTATTCAACAGAGCATTATTGGTTCCCAAAATTGAACTTCCTAAATGAACTTGTAAAGAGCCCTCAACTTAATGATTCTGCTATGAAGATTAAGGAATATGTTTAAGATATGATGGGAGGGGACGAGCTTCAGGTCGTTGGCCGGAATAATGTCCCGTTACTTAAGTAGCTCTTAAGCACTATGTGTGAAAAGTCTTGAGCTCTCTTACCCCTGCGAGTACATTGCCTACTCTACTTCATTTTATGTGGCAGAATTTTGCTGGGCACCAAGTTTGACAAAGAAATGAATACTTTTGGAACCTCTTTTCTTGAACATGCCATGACATTTTTGTGTCTTTAAAAGCATATCATTAAAAGTAAATTAAATGAGAAAGTTATTTGAAAATATGGAAAGGTGTCGCACTTTTTTAAACATACTAAAAAGAAAAAAGAATGCCACATAAAATGGAATAACTTCTCTTTGTTGTTTAACGTAGATTACCCTTTCCTGAGTACATCTGTCCTTAGAGGTGAAAAAAGTTGTAATATTTGCATCTGAATGTGACTGGCTGTAGGTGCTAGATTATATTTCAAGATACAGGACAGTGACAGGACGGAGGTTGTCATGTCTGATTCTGTTTGGGTACTGTTGATAGAGATGCAGCAGCATCGACATTCTATAGAACCAGAAATTGCTCCATGGCTTCTGCATAGGAAAAACTGCAGGTATGATCAGTACTACATTGATTTTTGCTTGAGCCCCTTGTGTAGTTTTAGTGTGCTGGTTGTAGTCGATGGAACATGGGAGCTAAAGGTTATTGGAGAAGCTCATACACCATCAATTTCATCCTTGACCGAGTGACTTAATTCAGAGCAATTAGTAGTAAAAAATACAACTTGAAAAAATTGTCAACGTGCGCTGGGCCCACAAGATAGTGCCACGTAGGCAAAAAAAGGGTAGAATATTACATATAAAATAAGTTCGGGGGTAATAGGACCTTAGTAAAGGTTAGGTGTGTCTCTGGGATTTCGGGCATAGGCTAGGGGTACTTATGCATTTTCCCTTTTAAAAAACTCTCTATATATCTTTAGTTTAAGAGCACAAAATTCAAAAAAATTCTTTATTTCTTTTTTTCTTAAACTATATGCAAAGTCAAAACCAAACAATCTAATTGAAACGGAGGGAGTAGCAAATTGGCAAGAGAAAATATTGCTGGGAATTCCCTTGTGGTTGGAAAAAGCATTTCTTAGTGATTAGTGAATTGATGAGCAAAAGTGGAATGAATCACCAAAACAGGTTCTTTTTCATTTGTTTCTGCTGCTTAGAAACCAAATTATGCCTACAATCAAATGTTAAAAAAAATGCCTATAATGTGTTTGATTAAATGTATAAAAGCTGCCCACAATGTGTTTGATAAAAGTCTCAACTGAACTGTTTGTTTGTGAATATCATTGTGTTCGAGTTTTCTTAGAAATTAGAATCAAAACACTGTTTCATCATTTCGTTTGAATTTTTACAAAGCTTAACAGAAGAAGCAAAAAAAGACGTAAAAGCTTAACAAAAAGAAGAAAAAAAAGACTTTTGAAATTTGTGATGGTAAACATATCATAGTATTTGTGTAGAAATAAAAGCTTTTTATAAGAAATTATATAAAAAAATGTTAATATTATATTTGGACGGAATAATAAGGAAATAGTGTCATATAAAAATGAAAAGGAAAAAGTAATATAAAGTGAGCAGAGTATTATTCTTATGAGAAATTTTGATTAGCTTTCTAATTAAATTAATCTATACCTAATTATGAATTTGGACTTTGTAGTAGAAAAGTGATTCATGCTTTTGCTTTTTAGTAGCACTAACTTATCTTTATAATTTTTTTAATACTACACAATTATGAGGGAATACTATGCATGGTTTTCTCTATAAATTTTTTAATACTAAGATTCTTTTCTCCACCAACCCCAATCACCCAAAAGAGTCTTTTTTTAAGCGTTACTCTTTGTTTGGTATGGATATCCATATTATCAACACTTATTTTTCAAATCTGTTTATTATATTTTTCATGAGTTTTTGTTTTTTCAAAGTATAAAAATTTATTTTTACTTTTACCTTGTGTTTTCACCAGACCATGGATAATACAAATATCCATCGTATCCGTCTGTTAACCCTTTTTTTTATCCACGTTAAATATGGACTGATCGGATATTTATCTGTTTTTATTTACCCATTTTGACTTGCCCATATCCAATTCTACCCGCCCATTTGTTACTCCAACACCCAACCAAACATCTCCCACAAAAAAGGCATTAAACCCAATTTGTGTCATTAGTTATATATTCTTCCGATCCATACATACTTTGTGTTTAGTTGGTTCCATAATTGATGATATAACAAAGCAAGGAGAGGATATTTTGTTTCATCAAGTAAAAAGGTTAGTTAACTCATCGATCTCTATTGAAAACAATGAAGAAAATATTTTCTCATCTTTGGTAGTAATTAAGTTCAATCTAGATCTTAAGTTGGATTTTGTTTATCAGAAAGTAGAGAAATGAAGAGCTTTTAGGAGTTGAATAAATAATCTGACCTTGTGAAATTCGATATATATGCTGCCCAATCAGCATCACAGTGAACTGAAACTTGTTCCTCACAACAAGAGTACGTAGAAATGCTAGTGGAAGAATTCAAGATAACAAATTTGTATTTTGATAGTGGTATATATTGATTTAGCGACAACTCTTCATATTCTTTAATTTAAGACTAAAAGGAGGAAAACATTGATTTATGTACTTATTTAAAATTCTAGAAATCTTAATTAGATCTTGTTCTTCCACATTCCCTTTCTAATAAATAACTTACAATTTAAAAATAATTAAAATAATATTATTCAATTAATTAGATACTTAATTTAGTCTACGGATAAATTTAGCTTTTAGAACTATTTTTTTGCATATTGATTTTTATTTTATAAATTATAACATAATAGATGACGTTCTTGTTGTTGACTCTCATATTTGACTTCTCGATTGACTATGTACATAAATCAAAGATAGTTATCGGACTGTCCATAGTTAAATGAGAAAGGTTTCCTTTTTTTTTTCTACAGGAAAAACTAAAAATTAAAATTAAAGAATATATTTTATTTGTGAAATCATATATATAATCACTTGTTCATCTTACACCCAACAAAAATATAGTTCATATACTTGTAAATGATTTTCAATTTATTCAAGCAAGCATGATTCGTCAAAGGAAAAATAACAACACCGTGTTATCACATATATATGGGCGGTATAATAATATGAAATATTATTGGTCAAAAGTTAATATAAGGAAAGATGAAAGATAGATTTAATTAATGTAATAACTACGGAATTCATAATATTATAACTAAGAATCTAAAAGAGTGTGAATAACGTTTGCAATAATTAGTAATAACTATTAGAATTTATGATGTTATAACTAAAAAATTAATGTGCAATAGATGAATTTCTAATAAATTTTATACTTACATAAATAAATTCCCTTTAATTAATGCTACTTTTTTTTTCATAGTTATTATATTTTAATTTAGTGTAGGGACAAAATGTAATGCTTATTCCATATTATTGCATATAATTTTTTTTTTGTAAATGATAAATTTTAATTGTGTCATATATTTTCAAATTTGTGTGAATCTTTTTATTAGAAAAAAGAACTTAGAACATTTTAAAATAATATATTTTGAAGTTTGAAGATCTTGTTAACTTTTTTTTTTTCAAGCAAGCAAATTGTCATAATCAGGCTAGGCTGGAACGCTCTTCTTGCATATTTTATTGCGAATAATGACCACCCATCACATCCCATTAAGACTTGCATGAAAGATCATAAAGATTTTGTTAACTTGATAATACATTCGTTACATATATAATACTTTAATTTAAATATAAATACCTACCCAAATATAAATATATATATTTGCATTAATGAAAATATTTATCTCATAAAATTTAGTAATTAAATAAATAATAAAAAATTAAACCAATACAAACTTCAACTGGCGTTATTACAAGTTATATGAACTTTTCTTCGTCTAAAATACATAAATATAAAGAAATAGTAAATATGTAAAACAAAAGGCAATGTTTGTATAGTAATAACTATTTTGAAGAAACTTCCTAACAATCTAAATCACATAAGTAGAATTGATAAATAAATTCATTCTTTTGTCTTGTGCATAAAAAGATATCATGACAATTCTCTAAATTTTAGAAAAAGATATTCAGAAGCATATATTGGAACATTACATACTAATGTATATATTAAGTAAAAAAATAATTATTATATCAACAAAATTATTTTTCTCAAGTACTAGAGGTTATGGAATATACCCTCTTAGGATAGAATGATTTACTTCATCAGAATAGTGATACCTCATATTCCACTAAACTTCAAACTCACTTAACGACAATAAATCACACAAATTTTTAAAATGCAAGAAGAAGAAGAAGAATAGAAGATTAAAAAAAAAATTGTGGTTGAAAAATGAGAGGAAGTTCCTCTATTTATATTCATCAAAGGTTAGTATGAATAAGTGTTTTTTGTGTCTTATCTGAAAAGTAACATCTCATGGAAAAAGTCACAACCTAAGTTAAAATATTATAGTAATTTAGCATTCTAGTTAGGAGTTCATGCTTTTAAGGTTATATATATATATATATCATATCATATCATCATATCATATTATATTATAAGTGGGAAGGTGCTTAGTCTAAAGTTGGATTACGAAAATGCCCTTCAACTTTTTAATTATCATTATCATATTATTATTATTAATAATATTAGTTAATAATTATTCTATAAGTATGAAGCCATTAAAGTTGAATGACTTTTTAACTCTACAAGAAATCACCATTAAAGTTGAATGACTTTTAACTCTTCAAAAAATCACTATTAAAGTTAAATGACTTTTTAACTCTTCAAGAAATCACTATACCTATTAAGTCTCTTACATGTTGTCTTCTAATGACAATACTATGAGAGCATAAAGCTTTTATCATATGTTCTTTTAAGAATTTCTTTACATCTAGTGTTTTCATTTTTTGCTATCGTTCAAATTATATTCTTAAATTGATGTTTAAGTGTTTGATCTCTCACCTGAAAATATACTGCTAAAATTTTGTTTTATGAACTTATGATGTAATTTTTTAATCTCAGGTATGAACCAGAAGTGATGCTTTTGCAGACCATTGAATAGAATTTTAGTAGAAATTGCGCCAATACAAATGAGGTATGCGGCATGTCTCTCCAACAATTTTGCAATTTTTTGCATGAGTAATTTTAATAAATTTGATTATTGTATTTTTAATTAGATTTTAATAACTTAATACAAATGATTTGCAGACCGTTGAATAAAACTTTTAGTAGAAATTGAGCCAATACAAATGAGGTATGCAACATGTCTCTCCAACAATTTTGTAATTTTTTGCATGAGTAATTTTAATAAATTTGATTAACATTTGATTACTGTATTTTTAATAACGTAATGCATGTGTATTTTACAAAGTTCAGCCTCCGTGATAGCTTTAGTTTGACAATGACTTGTTGAAATTATATTTTTCTTTAGTCTCCTAGCTTTCAAGGTAAAAAGGATAACTAATGCTTCCCCCTCAACAACATCGAGCAAAAAAATTGAGAAAATCTCTGAAGAAGACATATTCTAACAAATGAGGTAATTTAATTTAATATGAAGGAATACTTAAAAGTCAAATATGAACAACATTAAAATTTATCTTTCTAAATATGAAAAAGGTATAACAATCTTAAAGAGAAAAACATATAATTGAAATTGAATTCGAATATAACATATAAGCAGTAAATGAGATTATTAGTTAGTGGTTAGCAATTTTCACTCCTGACATGTTACCAATTCTCAAAAAAAAAAAAATCACTTCTGACTCCACCAATATTTCTATTTTATAACTCAAAACTATTATAGATAATCATAATAATAAAGAGCAAACGTGCAATGCACGTTACCAGAAACTAGTGTATATATATATATATATATATATATATATAATTAATGTAGTGAAAGAGAGAGCTGAGACAGAGAAAAATATTCTAAATCTTCAACTATATTCACTATATAAAAGAGAGTAATTATATGTTGAAGGAAGATGTGCTTTTTGTGGAGTTTTGGACTTTTCAACTAATCCGAAATTGTTTGAGTTGTACGACGTTGTTGGATTGTTGTATCTTGGAGGGCAGAGACGTATGCAAAGAGGGGTCACCGGGTTCACGTGAACCATGCTCCCCTCTCAAGATAATACATAGTAGTGTCAAATACAACAAAACGGAGGAAGTGATATAAAGTGAGCAGAGTATTGAAAGTTTGATTAATTTTTTTATATTTTTCCTTTGTGGCAGACAAGTGAGGAGGCCCCATTGTAATTGATTCATCCTTTTGCTTTCTTACTTTTTTGAAATAATACTACACTCTCTGTTTATTTCCAGAATAACAAAGCAAGCAGAAGATATATAGTTTCATCAAGTAAAAAGGTTAGTCAACTCATCTAATAATTTGCCACTCTCATCTCTATTGAAGAACAATTATGGAATTGGGCTAAATACTTACTCACACCAGCAGTTGTTTACAACAAATCAATAGATGCATGATCTTATCCGGTGCGGGTGAATTCTTACCTGATAAAGTTTTTATGCACTTTTTATGCATCAGGTCTTGAGAACTTGAAAGGAAAATTACAATCATGGAAAAACGAAAAGATAATGAAGAAGCAAACAACTCATTGGTATGTTATTGATAGAGTAATTAAACTATAAAGTATTGAATTGTAGATATGTGGCTTTGAATATTTGATATGACATTTCATCTTTTGGCAGGTGTTATTTTCTGCTCTTCGCAAGGACATTGCCGATCTTTCGGATTTCCTAGAGATATTAAAGAATGACGAAAATAAAAAAGCTCTTGATGTGGATCTGGCATTTATTTGTACATATGTCCAGCTTTCTTATTCCGGTTTGGAGCAGTTTGAAGATGTAATGACTGCCAAAGGAAAAGAGGTTGAGAATCTGCTTCGATCAATTTTATATGATGTTGGCTACAACGGCCCGTGTAAATACGACATGCATCATTTCCTTGCTACCCTCAGGGATAATATCGATCATTGTATCAGCTCACATCATCGTTCTACATCAAGCACCACCATGACTGAGGAGCACTTGAACTTCCTCCTCCTGAATCTCCATCATCTATCCAACCATCGTGCTGAAAAGATGTTTCCTGGAGTGACTCAATATGAGGTTCTTCAGAATGTATGTGGCAACGTAAAAGATTTCCATGGGTTGATAGTGAATGGTTGCATTATGCATGAGATGGTTGAGAATGTCTTACCTCTGTTTCGTCTCATGGCTGAGAGAGTAGGACACTTCCTTTGGGAGGATCAGACTGATGAAGACTCTCAACTCTCCGAGCTAGATGAGGATGATCCAACTGATGAAGACTCTCAACTCTCTGAGCTAGATGAGGACGATCAAACTGATGAAGACTCTCAAATCTCCGAGCTAGATGAGGATGATCAGAATGATAGAGACTCTCGACTCTTCAAGCTAGCACATCTACTCTTGAAGATTGTTCCAACTGAACTGGAGGTTATGCACATATGTTATACAAATTTGAAAGCTTCAACTTCAGCAGAAGTTGGACGCTTCATTAAGAAGCTCCCGGAAACCTCTCCGGACATTCTCAGAGAATATTTGATTCATCTACAAGAGCATATGATAACTGTTATTACCCCTAGCACTTCAGGGGCTCGAAACATTCATGTCATGATGGAATTCCTATTGATTATTCTTTCTGATATGCCCAAGGATTTTATTCATCATGACAAATTATTTGATCTTTTGGCACTTGTTGGAGCACTTATCAAGGAGGTATCAACTCTTGTTCGCGACATAGAAGAGAAATTAAGGAATAAAGAGAGTACCGACGGGACAAATCGTGCAACCCTAAAGTTGCTGGAAAATATTGATCTCCTCAAGGAAGATCTCAAACATGTTTATCTGAAAGTCCCGGATTCATCTCAATGTTGCTTCCCCATGAGTGATGGACCTCTCTTCATGCATCTACTACAGAGACACTTAGAAGATTTGTTGGATTCAAATGCTTATTCAATTGCTTTGATAAAGGAAGAAATTGGGCTGGTGAAAGAAGATCTAGAATCAATAAGATCTTTTTTCGTGAATATTGAGCAAGGATTGAATAGAGATCTCTGGGCACGTGTTTTAAATGTGGTATATGAGGCAAAAGATGTCATTGATTCAATTATTGTTAGAGATAATGGTCTCTTACATCTTATTTTCTCACTTCCCATTACCATAAAGAAGATGAAGCTTATCAAAGAAGAGGTCTCTGATTTACAAAAGAAGATTCCCAAGAACAGAGGTCTTATCGTTGTGAACTCTCCCAAGAAACCAGTTGAGAGAAAGTCATTGACAACTGATAAAATAATTGTAGGTTTCGAGGAGGAGACAAACTTGATACTTAGAAAGCTCACCAGTGGACCGGCAGATCTAGATGTCATTTCGATCACTGGTATGCCAGGTTCAGGTAAAACTACTCTGGCATACAAAGTATACAATCATAAATCAGTGTCTAGTCATTTTGACCTTCGTGCATGGTGCACAGTCGACCAAGAATATGACGAGAAGAAGTTGTTGAATAAAATTTTTAATCAAGTTAATGGCTCGGATTCAAAATTGAGTGAGGATATTGATTTTGCTGATGAGCTACGGAAACAACTGTATGGAAAGAGGTATCTTATTGTCTTAGATGACGTGTGGGATACTACTACATGGGATGAGTTAACAAGACCTTTTCCAGAAGTTGAGAAAGGAAGTAGAATTATTTTGACAACTCGAAAAAAGGAAGTGGCTTTGCATGGAAAGGTCTACGCTGATCCTCTTAATCTTCGATTGCTAAGTCCAGAAGAAAGTTGGGAGTTATTAGAGAAAAGGGCATTTGGAAAGGAGAGTTGCCCTAATGAACTATTGGATGTTGGAAAAGAAATAGCCGAAAATTGTGAAGGGCTTCCTTTGGTTGTGGATCTGATTGCTGGAGTCATTGCTGGGATGGAAAAGAAAAAGAGCGTATGGCTTGAAGTTGTAAATAATTTGCATTCCTTTATTTTGAAGAATGAAGTGGAAGTGATGAAAGTTATAGAAATAAGTTATGACCACTTACCTTATCACCTGAAGCCATGCTTGCTTTACTTTGCAAGTAGGCCGAAGGACACTGCAATTTCAATCTTTGAGTTGAAAATTGAATGGGGTGCTGAAGGATTTGTGGAAAAGACAGATATGAAGAGTATGGAAGAAGTGGTGAAGATTTATTTGGATGATTTAATTTCCAGTAGCTTGGTAATTAAAGAGATAGGTGATGACCCGACTTTCCAAATTCATGATCTCGTGCATGACTTTTGTTTGATAAAAGCAAGAGAGGAAAAGTTATTTGATTTGGTAAGTTCATCAGATTTGTTGCCTCGTCAAATTACCATTGGTGAGGAGGAGGAGGAGGAACACGTTGGGCTTAATTTTGTGTTCAGTTCAAATAAGAAAAGGCATTCTGGTAAGCACCTCTATTCTTTGAGGATAAATAGCTATTGTCTCCCTGATGCGTTTCACCTAAGACACTTGAGGCTTCTTAGAGTGTTGTACCTGGATATCTATGTGAAAGATTCTTTGCTGAATGAAATATGCATGTTGAATAATTTGAGGTTCTTATGCATTGAGACACAAGTTGAATCTTTGCCTTTATCTTTCTCAAACCTCTGGAATCTAGAAAGCCTGTGGTTGGTTAACAAAGGACCAACCTTGGTACTATTACCGAGAATTTGGGATCTTGTAAAGTTGCGAGTGCTGATCGTGAGTAATTGTTCTTTCTTTGATATGGATGCAGATGAATCAATACTGATAGCAGAGGACACAAAGTTGGAGAAGTTGAGAATAATATGGGGACTCATGCTTTCCTATTCGAAAGATACAGAGGATATTTTCAAAAGGCTTCCCAATCTTCAACATCTTGAATTTGATCTCAAGGAATCATGGGATTATTCAACAGAGCAATTTTGGTTCCCGAAATTGGATTTCCTAACTGAACTAGAAGACCTCACTGTAGGTTTTGAAAGATCAAACACAAATGACAGTGGGTCCTCTGCAGCCATAAATCGGCCATGGGATTTTCACTTCCCTTCGAGTTTGAAAAGATTGTGGTTGAATGAATTTCCTCTGACATCCGATTCACTATCAATAATAGCGAGACTGCCCAACCTTGAAGAGTTGATCCTTAATCGTACAATCATCCATGGGGAAGAATGGAGCATGGGGGAGGAAGACACCTTTGAGAATCTCAAATATTTGAAGTTCCATGAAATGAAACTTTCCAAGTGGGAGGTTGGTGAGGAATCCTTTCCCTCCCTTGAGCAATTAAAACTGCGGGGATGTCGTAAGCTTGAGGAGATTCCGCCTAGTTTTGGGGATATTTATTCATTGAAAATTATCACACTTGTAGAGAGCCCTCAACTTGAAGATTCCGCTATGAAGATTAAGAAATATGCTGAAGATATGAGGGGAGGGGACGAGCTTCAGATCCTTAGCTGGAATAATATCCCGTTATTTAAGTAGCATTATTATGGTTGAAAAGTAGATTGTACTTTGCTGGGTGATATTGTATATGATAAAGAAAATTCTGTTACAGTTAATTGTTATGAAACATTTTTATGGGATTTTAGAAATTGGTGCCTATTTCCTCCTGTTTCGAAGAAAAAGAAATTTAATTTGAGTAACTACCTCTACCGCTACTGAAGGAATTAATCCAAATGTGCCACTGCTAGAATGTCTTGTACAGACCTATTTTAATTTCCAACAATATTAACTCAATTTCTTGAAGGTGAAACCATCCTAGTTACTCTAATTCTTTTCCAATTGTCGATAGACTCTCAATTTAATCGCTAGTATCTTTTAACTGTGGCTTCTTTACTGCAGATGGTATAGGATTGATGAGCTTAACAAAGAGACATTTGTTTAAAAATACACTTTGATCCAAGGTGATGCCTTGGTAGCCAAACACAAATAGAACTTAACTTATGGTAGCCACACAGTAGGTGACAAACACGATGGCGATTTCAAATTCGAAAGGAAGAACAACTTGTGTTCAAAATGATGAAACTGTATTGATGTCTATTAATTTTTTTTAAATCATATCTTATGTTAGTAACAATATAATCATCTTATTTCAAATATAATGTGTTTGATCAAATGTTTAAAAATGCCTATATATAATGTGTTTCATTAAATGTTTAAAACCTGCCTACAATGTGTTTGATCGAAGTATCAAATGAACTATATGTTTGTGAACATCCGGAAAATGTTTTCCAATTTTTTCATGTTTGGTTGGGTTAAATGTTTTGGAAAATGTTTTCCAAATTAACTCATTTTCCTCAAATTTAAGGAAAATGACTTCCCTTCAAAACTTAAGGAAAACATTTTCCAAAACTCTCTTCCAACTTCAAAATTACAATTACTTTTTTGTTGAAAAATTCAATTTATTTTGTCCCTACCTTCAAACCAGCCCTCCCCCCAACCACACCCCCCTCCCCAAAAAAAAAAAAAAAAAATTTTAAAGTTTATTTTTCAATTCAATTTTTTTACCCCACCCTCACCCCTACCTCCACCCCCTCCCAAAAAAATATTAAAAATTATTTTTAAAAGATATTTCTAATTTCAATTTTTTATTTTTTTACCTCCACCCACTACCCTCCCCCCATCAGCCCCCCTATCAATGCCTCTATCAGCCCCCCAACCCCCTTCAAAAAGAAAAAAAATTAAGTTTGTTTTTAAAAATTATTTTCGACTTCAAATTTTTATTTTTTCATCCCGATCCTCGATCACCCACCCTGTAACATCCGACAATTTGAAATAGCTTTGAAGAGGCCTAGAATTGGAAATAATCATTTTTGGAAAGAATTTAAAAAAAAAAAAAAATCTGGAATTTGGCTAAGGTGGAAAAAGGTGAGCTTTTGGCCAACTTTGAGCAGTCATAACTTCTATCTCAGAATGAGTGAGGAGTATTTCCAGTTATGGTTGCGAAGTTCGTAGAAGGATCTTTCCAACACCACTGAGTTTGCTCGATTCCGAGTTCGTATGAGCGAGTTATGCCCTTTGAAAGTTGGGCAGTTGGCAGGGAGTCCGTCCGAAAATTTAAGGGCATTTTGGTCTTTTCACAAATCATTTCTTTTGGGGTTATATTGTTGTGTTAGGATTATTTTGGATCATTTTTGTCCCATTTTAAAAGAGTAAGAGTTAGGGTTCTTGAGTGAAGAAGAGGAGAAGAGAGAAAGAAGAGAAGAAGAAGAGGGGATCAAGGAGCTTCCATCAAAGATCGTCGTGGAAATCGTCGGGGGTGATCCCTACTAGGTATGTGAGTCCATAAGTGTGGATTAATCCTTTCCCCCACACACCAAGCTCCTTTTATTATTGAGAAAAGATTGATGGTGTTGTTGAAATTGTTGGTTTGTGTTGTTGAAGTTGTTGGTTGTGTTGTCGGAAGTTCTTGTTGGTTTAGTACATGATTTGGTTGTGTTTTTGAGTTTAAACTTCTTGTATGTTGAGGGATTTTATGATTCTTAGTGTTTGGGGTTGAAATCCTTGAAGTTTAGAAGGTTTAGAGTTGAAGAAAAGAAGGAGAAAAGTCGAGTTTTCGGGGAAAAGGGCTAGGGCGTCGCGCCTGCCAGCGCGCCCCAAGAGGGGCTCTGAACTTTCCCCCTTGGGGCGGTGCGCCTCTCAGTACGCCAGCAGGTCCCCTCTGAAGTTTTGGGTCTGGTTCTCCGCGCCTCTCAGAGCGCCAAGAACGCCCAGTCTTCCCATTTCTTCCCCACTTTTTCATACATGTTCCTAGGTATTAAACCTATGTTTCCCAGTTGTTTCCAACACTTCAAGTTGCGTTTAAATGTCAAGATCTTATCCATAACATGTGATTATATACCTTGAATCCATAATCCAATTTAAGGCGAGTTAGTATCAAGTTAAAGAGAAGTTAGAGTCAAGTCAAGCAAGGTTAAGAAGTAAGTTCAAGCAAGTTTTCAAAGTTGTTCAAGAGTCTTTATTGAACGTCTTCACTTCATTCTAAGGCTCAAGTTGCAAGTCAACTAAACAGTAAAGAGTCAAGAGTTTCAAGTTGAGTAAAGAGTTTAAAGTTGAGTTCATTTCTCAAAGTTATTAGGGAACTATGTATTCCCAAAGAAGTTTTAAAGAAATGTTTTTACATTTAAACAAGGTTGGAAACTGAGATTTTCAAAAGAGCCTTCGGGCTAGTTTTTGAGTAATTATCTCATGTTAGCAGAAAGAAATATGTTTTAAAACATAAGAGCCACTATATTTTTGGGAGTAGTATCGAGCACCGAGTTGGGGGAGAGTTCAAAGAACCCACAACCCCCATAGAACCATGTTAGCCACCATGGGTAGAAAAGGATCATACTTTTTAGATGAATCCTTTTCTAGATAGACTAGTGGATCCATTAGGCAGTTCAGGTCCTATACCTTTGGCCGGGAATAGGATGCTCTGGCAGCGTGAGGTCGATCGCTGTATCATCACTATAGCTCTTATGTGATGGTTGTCGGTTAGAGAAACTCCCACACCAGTTATTGTATTTTCATACGCAGGAATTATTGTATTTTTATATACATCAGTTCATTTGTATTTCTATATACATCTCAGGCTTATTGTATCTTTGTATACACACAGAGTTTATAGCAGGTTTTAAACAGTCTTTCTTTATATCGCATTTGTTTTAAATTGCCTTATATTGAAAGAAGTCAGTCAGGTTGAGTTGAGTTGAGCCAGGTAAGCTATTCAGTTTCTTCCAGATTGCCTTCTAGCCTTT
>JAJOOH010015499.1:0-11783 GCA_029582605.1 Solanum gracilifrons
ACTAAGATCGCTAAGAGAATGAAAAGGAAGACTTAGAAAATTTTGGAAGAAGGCTTATATTGCTTGGAGAATGCTTTACAAGTTGCTTGAATGCTTGGATGGTTGGATGTCTTGCAAATGAATGGCACCCCCTATTTATACTAATTCCTAAGGACTAAAGTACAATTAAAAATTACTTACAAGTCCCTAAATTATTTACACTTTGGTCCTAGTTCTAGAACTTTCTACACACTCTAGGACCTTCCAAGACTTTCTTGAAGTTTCTACATTATTCTAGAATTCTCTAGCCTTCTTGAATAATCTAGAGGGTTCTAGAGTCTTCCGGAAACCTCTCCACAACTCTAGATCCTTCCGCCCCTATCCGGACGCAAAATTTGACTGTGAAGTGGCGGGACGTGACACTTTCCTCTCCATTTTACAACACTATTGTTACATAATTTTTTATATTTTTCTTAAGCATCCTGCAGTGAGAGTAGCATTATTCAAACTACTAAAGAGTATTTTGATTCTTGGAATTTTCTTATGCAACAATATGTCTGCCAATGCGATATTCCAAAACATGTCCTTGTTTTCCTCATCACCACCAACCTTAGCAACGAATTCTCAGAAAGTTGCAACATTCAAAATCTCACCCAATTCTCAAAAACCCGCCATTATCCCTTCTCTCAAACAAATTTGCCGGCAAGACAACTTCAAAGAATCAGTTTTTACCCTCTCTAATTTAATTGAGACTTGTGCATTTGAAAAAGCTTTACTACAAGGTCAACAAATCCATGCCCATGTCCTCAAATTTGGGTTATCGGGTGATGATTCTGTTTTCTTGAACACCAAGATTGTTTTCATGTATGGGAAGTGTGGGTCAATTGGTGATGCCCAGAAGGTGTTTGATAGAATGACTGAAAGAACTGTCTTTACTTGGAATGCTATGATTGGTGCTTCTGTTGTAAATGGGGTGCCTGTTAGAGCAATTGAGTTGTATAGGGAAATGCGTTTCTTGGGTGTTGCGATAGATGCTCACACTCTTTCTAGTACATTGAAGGCAACTAGTCAGCTTGAAATTTTGTACTGTGGAAGTGAAATACATGGCGTCGCGATAAAACTTGGTCTTATTTCTAATGTTTTTGTGGTGAACTCACTGGTGACTATGTATACTAAGTGCAATGATATCAGGGCAGCATCATTGTTGTTTAATGGAATGAGTGAAAAAGAGGACACTGTTTCATGGAATTCTATGATTTCTGCTTATACTATAAATGAGATGAATCGGGAAGCTTTAAATCTCTTCATTGAAATGCTGAATGCCAGTGTTGAACCTACCACGTATACGTTTGTTGCTGCGATTCAAGCATGTGAGGAGACAAATTTTGGAAAATTTGGGATTGAGATTCATGCTGTTGTTCTGAAATTGGGTTATTCTTTTGATACATATGTTGTGAATGCTTTGTTAATGATGTACATTAAAAACAATAGATTAGATGAAGCTGCTAAAATATTCTTCCATATGCAAGAAAAGGACAACA
This sequence comes from Solanum gracilifrons, assembly GCA_029582605.1. Taxonomy (NCBI): domain Eukaryota; kingdom Viridiplantae; phylum Streptophyta; class Magnoliopsida; order Solanales; family Solanaceae; genus Solanum; species Solanum gracilifrons. The sequence goes on from JAJOOH010015499.1 coordinate 1,521, forward strand.
TTTCTTGGAATTCCATGATATCAGGTTATGTACAGAACGGACTTTATGATGAAGCGATTAATTTGTTTCATGAGATGAAGAATGCAGGTAAGAAACCCGACCACGTCTCACTTATGAGTATGCTTGTCACATCTGGAAGACGGGGAAAATTGTTAAATGGGATGGAAATTCATGCCTTTTCACTGCGAAATGGTTTGGATAGTGATTTGCAGGTTGGCAATACTCTTGTAGATATGTATGCCAAGTGTGGTAAGTTAGATTACATGGACTCTGTCTTTGGTAGGATGCTGCATAGAGATAGTGTCTCTTGGACTACAATTATTGCTGCTTATGCTCAGAATAATTTTCCCTGGAAGGCTGTGCAATTATTTCGCGAGGTACAGGCAGAAGGAAGCCATGTTGATGCCCTTATGATTGGAAGTGTCCTCCTTGCTTGTACTGAGTTGAGGTGCAACTTACTTGCAAAAGAAATCCACTGCTACGTGATTAAAAGAGGAATATATGATCCTTTTATGCAGAAAACTCTTGTGAGTGTTTATGGAGATTGTGGGAACGTGGACTATGCAAATAGTATTTTTAGGTTGAGTGAAGTTAAAGATGTCGTGTCCTTTACAAGCATGATGTGCAGTTATGTTCAAAATGGACTTGCAAATGAGGCTCTTGGTCTCATGCTCTGTATGAATGAAATGCGAATTGAGGCAGATTTTGTTGCAGTCCTAAGCATGCTCACTGCTGCTGCTGATCTATCTTCCTTAAGGAAAGGAAAAGAGATTCATGGATTTTTGGTTAGAAAAGGCCTCCTTCTGCAAGATTCCATTAGAAGCTCTCTAATAGATATGTATGCCAGCTGTGGGACTCTGGAGAACTCATATAAGGTGTTTAATTATTTAAAGAGCAAAGATCCAGTTTGTTGGACGAGCATGATAAATGCTTGTGGATTACATGGTTGTGGTAGGAAAGCAATTGATATATTCACGAGGATGGAGAAGGAAAATATTCACCCAGATCACATAACCTTCTTGGCTGTTCTTCGTGCATGTAGCCATGCGGCGCTAATAGAAGATGGCAAAAGAGTTTTCAAGATAATGCAAAGCAAGTACACATTGGAGCCTTGGCCAGAACACTATGCTTGTTTTGTTGATTTGCTTGGACGTGCAAATCACTTGGAAGAGGCATTCCAAATTGTAAAAACAATGAACTTGGAGGATATACCTGCCGTCTGGTGTGCTCTCCTTGGTGCTTGTCAGGTATATGCCAATAAAGAGTTTGGAGAAATTGCTGCGATGAAGCTTCTTGAACTAGATCCCAAGAATCCAGGAAATTATGTTCTTGTATCTAATGTGTATGCTGCGACTAATAGATGGGACGATGTGGAAGAAGTCAGAGTTACAATGAAAGGAAAAAGGCTGAAGAAAGATCCTGCATGTAGCTGGATAGAGGTAGGAGATAAGGTTCATACATTTGTTGCTCAAGATAAGTCGCACCCAGAGTGTGATAAGATTTATGAAAAATTAGCTTATCTCACTGAGAAATTGGAGAAGGAAGCAGATTATGTGGCTCAAACCAAATATGTTTTGCACAAGGTGGAGGAGAAAGAAAAAGTTAAGTTGCTTAAAGGACACAGTGAAAGGCTAGCTATTGCATATAGTTTACTTGCTAGTACTGATAGAAACCCCATTCGAATCACAAAAAATCTCCGCGTCTGTAGTGATTGCCATACTTTCAGTAAGCTAGCTTCTAAGTACCTAGAGCGAGAAATTATAGTTAGAGATGCCAAAAGATTTCACCATTTCAGGGATGGGATATGTTCCTGTGGAGATTTCTGGTGAAACTAGTAGTTGGTTATTCTATTAAGAACTTCATGATGATAACTAACTCTACTGCTTGGTAACACCCACTTATAAGACGTACTCAACATCTATGAGAAGCTTCTGGTGAGAGTGGAGGATCTTTTTTCATATGGTGCGGCATGGATATCAAAGGTGCCGTGGAAGGTGTGCTTCACGTGGTTAGCTACTAGAGGGGTGATTTTGACGGCAGATAACCTTAGAAAGCGAAAGGTTGTCTACATGAGCTGGTGTTTCCTATGTAAGGAGCTGGTGAGGACATGGATCATATTCTGTTATATTGCAAATTAGCCACGAGGTTATGGAAGGATATGTTTACATGGTTTGGCGTCACTTAGGTAATGCCAAGATCCGTGAAGGAGGTGATGTTCAGTTTAAAGAGTGGAGCTAGGAGAAGAAGGCACAAGGCATGTAATGTTACTCCTCTAGCTCTAATGTGGATCATTTGGAAAGAGAAATAGGAGAGTTTTTGGAAGGGGTGGAGATGAACTTTGCTCAATTCAAAAGTAGTTTCCGATCTCTTATTTTCTTTCCATGCACCCATGTAGTTCCCAATTGTATAGAGGATTAGGTGTCTTTTGGAGAGAACCATATTTTGTAGGTCTCTCCTTTTTTTATATATCTCTTGTATACGGCCAAGTTGGCCTTGTTATTATCAATGAGAAAACCTTACTTGATAAAAAAGAAGACATACTCAGCATATTTTTCAATAAGAGATGTTAGTTCTTGACATGTCCTCTTGCAGTGAGCCAACGACAATATTAGTTCAGAGAATTTGGAGGTGGTTGGAGTCTTTGGCAACTCTGAAGAGCTCATGAGGTCTACAACAATCAAGACTCCTCTTTCTAAATAAAGGTGTGTTGTTCATATGAATATTCCATGTCAGTCTGTTGGAAGGCAACTTTTTAATTGCTGAGAATTCAGAGACTGGCTAAATTTGCCATGGTGATCTAGATCTATTGTCCTGCTTGTGCTTCCAGTTTGAACTTGCTTCTGATCACATACCAGCAACAGATCATCTTTAATCTTGCACTTGGCACTTTATAGCATCCAAATCAGAGTCAGGTTGAAAAGGTGAGAACGAAATGATAGAATGTGAAATCCAGTATGCTCAAGTTGATCTCATACTAGGCGTTATAACGTGAAATCTTGTGAAAGAACAGTTTTCCACGTTATCAGAAATGATAGAGTAATACAGCTTAATCTAAAGAAATTTCATGAACCACTCACTACTGTATGATGGTCAGCAGGCCAATGTTTTCCATTTGCATCGTCATGTTTTATTAATTCAGTATGATTTGATTGATATGTTATCTGGTTTGAGATACATTCTCTTGTTACTGTATTGATTTTCATATTGAGTGGATTATATCTAATCTTCCATTTCTGCATCAGAATTTGATATCATAACCTGTTTTTACTTATATAAGTCAAATGGTAGAACAGATTCTGCTGATATTGAGATTGAATAACTACCAAATTGCTTAATGAGATTTCAGTTTGCAGGTTCAGCGCTTTTGTTAAAGTGCAATGTCAGCAACCAATCATGTAGCTGGATTTGGTTCCTTCCTTGGCCTAAGGAAGAGGGGTGGCGCAGCCCTTCGTCTACCTTGTGGTTTTAGTGACCAGTTCACTGCTGATATTATAATGCACCAACAGGGAGTTGGTGAAGCTGTCTAGTGCTCTGTGCTCGCAATGGTATCATACACTATTTGAGAGAAATAAAGAACTTCTTGGAGTAGACTTTTTTTTTTTTTTTGTGTCCGGTGCTCACATTGGAGCCCGACTAAGGGCCTGTGATATATTTTCTAGTTGGGAAATTGTTTTGTCTCATATCTGCACTTCCTCTCTTCTTGCATTTTCCTTTTATGATGCATTTGCATGTGTTCCTGCATATGTAAGATGAAAAATAAGAGATTTTGTATATGCAGCCACCTAAGAGGGATGTCATAGTGAAATTTGTAAACAGAAAGTTATGAATCCTAATATATGAATTATTAACAATTTTTTAAATTATGCTCTAGTCCAATCATACTAAATAAAAGGAGACAGGATGAAGTATTGAATAACACAGGGACAATGTTTTCATAGTAAGAAGTTCATAGTTTTGTTTGATCTCTGGATTAGTAATCTTAAAATTGCTATACTATATATAGTGTGATGTAAAAATACAATAACTTGCTCATTTGCTCAGTGTGATTTTATAGGTGAGTATGGAGAGGATAAGATATATGCAAATTTTATTCTTATTTTTGACGGTAGAGGTCGTTACTCTTGATTTAAAAGAGAACTTTTTGACGTAGAGAAAATACGATAATAAAATTGCAAGATATAAAACAAATAAATTAATAAATAGTACCACACAATGAAAAATAAGAAAGTAAGCGAGTACTACCTACTACTACTAAAACTATCTAATAATCGTCTACTATAATTTTCAACCACCATACTTTTTTATCTTTGGTCATGTCCTCACAATAAGAAGGAGTTGAGTCACACCCTCTAATTGCCTCTTTCCAGTTCTACTTTGATCTACCTATGTCTCTCCTAACTCTTTCTATAGCAACCTCTCACAATTTCTTAATGATGCACACATTTCTGAACAATCTCAGTGTATATTGGTGTATAAAGGTATTTTAATATTAAAATAAAAATATTAAAGTGTATGAATTAGGAAACATAAAGTGGAGAAAATGGTGTTATTATTTTTTGTAATTCACGTATATAACTAAAATTAAATGTTTTGCTCATTATCTTCTACTACTATTCATATTCTTGATATTTATTTGTGGAAGAAGTCCTACATCAATATAAATGATGTTTTTATCCTTGTGCAGTAAGAGATGAAAAAAATATAAAATTGGATGAGAAATATTATATTGTGTTTATATTTTTATGTTAGTACTGTAGTGGAAAAGATAGTTGAGATGAGGAAAAACATTTTGAAAGTCTCAAATTTATTCACTATACAAAATAAAGTAATTTTATATTGAAGGAAAGTGTTTTTTGGACTCTTCAATTAATCTGGAGTTGTTTGAGTTCTACAATATTGTTAGATTGTTATATCGTGGAGGAGACAAGTCAAGAGCTATATTGTTGATCGAACGAGATTATACTGCAATGAGCTTGAATCTTCTTAAAAAATAAGAAGATATCCACGCATCAGATTGAATGTTTATTTATTTACTTTTATCCATTTTAATTTTCAACTGTAATTTATGGTATATTCATCAACAATCACGCTTCTCTTATTTTGTTTGTCGCGGACAGAGGCCTCTCCCACCTTTTCCCTTATAACTCTGGTTCTAGTCATATCTCTTCTAGTGTGTCCGTACATTCATCTGCGTATGCTCATCTTCGCTATTAATCTTCTGAATGTGGACATTCTTGATTGACAAACATTATGTTTTACACAACAATGTGGTCTAACCACCACTTTACAATACCCTGGATGCGAACCTCCATTTCACCCACTCCACTCCAATACAATGCGACATTATCATTAATCTATTTATTTTCCTTTATTGTTACGAACCCAAGATACTTGAAATTTTATTTCTTGAATATGATTTGTGCATTGATCTTCACTTCTACCTTTGTCTTATGCATTACGTCACTAAACCAACACTCTAAGAATATAGCGTAAAAAACCCATAATCATAATGGTATAAATAATCTCAAGATTACTTTATCTTCTTAAATATAAAATTATGCCAAACATCAAACAAAATATTTCCACAATTTATCTTGGACCCTTATCCCAATTCCCAAACAACCAAATGACCCCTCAAATATTTATAAAAAATGTGTTTTTCAATAAAAAAAAAAAAGTACTCCATTTTAGTAGTGAAAGCTCCAAAGAGAGAGAGAGAGAGAGAGAGCGACCTGAGGTATCATTTAGGTCTTTGCCTAAAAAAATGTGAAATTAGCAAACCAATGCACCCCTCTCTCTCTCTCTGCCTCTTCTGGAAAAAAGAATAATAAAGGACCACTCTATATATAAGCTTGTAGACTTGTAGGTGTTTTTACTCCTTTCATCATTTCATTTGCCTTTTGAGTTTTGACTAGAAGCTGGCTAGTTAGTCCCGTGTGATTAACAAGTATCATCATATATTATCAATATGAATTGTGGTGCAATGGTGAGAGTGTTTCACCTTTAATTAGAGGTTTTGGATTCAAATCTTGGATATGGAGAAAATCATGTTGGGAGCGTCACCCCCAAATGAGCCCTGTAGAGCGCGATCCAAATTTAATCGAAGCTCCAATGTAGGATATGGACACTGGGTGGGAAACCAAAAAAAAGTATCATCAAATGTTCAATACAAGTACAGTATATTATGCAAAAGCTTAATTATTGTTTGAGTTGTCAACTTCAATTCTATTCTAGTATCTCCTGCTTCCTTATTGCTACATAGGGATTGTTTGATTGCATTCATATATTAAAATCAACATAACTAACACGCTTGGTAGTATTTTAATTGTTATGTATAAAGTTCATATCACTTGGTATGAGAAAATCTATGTATTATTTTATGTATGATAGAAAATGAAATAATTGATTTGTGTAGAACTAATCTTTGCATCATTAATAACTACTCCTTTTAGTTACAAAAATAAAGAAAATAGTCTCCGTGTAGAATCTAGCCTAACTTATACAAAGTTATATAATTTAATTTGTCTCATTATTGCTAAGATACTTGGATTAATTCCTTCAAGTTAGAATGGAAAAACTATTTTGCAAATTCCAGAACTTCTGCGAACTCAAAAATATCACAAAAAGAAATAAATAATGAAAATGAAAAATAAATTTGGTCCAAAAGATATATCAATCATTCAAATCATTTGATCAAATTTGAATCCAAAGTCGAGTGATGACAATGCAAGACTTACCGTTTTCTCAACTATTTAAGGGCTAGAAAAAATGCTCTATATATATAAACACAATAATCTTTATCTTTCTATCCAATAATAGACAAAGTTCCTTATTAGTAAAAGGAAGCATTTCAAAATTTTCATTTTCCTCTATTTTTTTTTCCCTCTAGGTGTCATTCACACTTTAATTAAAATCCAACAATCCCCTACATGAAAGGGAAATGGTCATATGATTAAAATTTTACATGAAAGAAATTATGTGATTCATAAGTAAAGATTAAAACGTATTGGAATAGTTTGACTTAATTCGAATCTAAAATCAAAATTAAAGTCGAAAGAAAAACAACAATTTACTCCCTTCTTAACTCTTTAAGAGCTAGAAGAATGATTTCTACCTATAGGCTATAAGCACAATAATCTCTCTTCTTATCAACTAAGGGACAACGTTTCTTTGTAAAATGAAGCATTTTAAATATTTCATTTTCCCTTTGTGTACCAATCACACCTTAACTAAAAATTCAAGACCTAAACCCCAAGATAATGACACGTATCTTAACTCACTAGTAGGTAATTCAATTCTTCATACGACAAAAGAATATTAACTCACAAAATAAGTAAAATAATAGGATTTAATAGTCTTAAGAACACACAAAATATAGTTGGAAATCCTATAGTGTGAGTATAAAATTAACCACACGTACTCAATATGCATAATATGTCGATTGAACAAGAATACTAACTATATCACATAAAGAATGTGAACAATCATGCACTAAAAAAATATCCAAAAGTTCAATCAAGAGTTCAAGACCAAGAGTGAGAAAAAATTCAAAGCAAGTAATAATATAAATGCGATGCAATGATCAATGATCCTACCAATATAGACACCCTCTCCACAAAACTTTGCTATAAGGTGTGAGACTTATGGGGGGATAGCGCTATCTATATACCCACCAAAAACTATTTTCCTCAAACATGTAAAGTACTGATATTAATACTCGATATCATCAATAACAAATCATCTGAAATTATTTCTCTCAAGCATACAAACTTTTTTTCAAAAACATCATTCTTATAGTATCAACTTCGTGATCCATGAGAAAGAATATGAATACATAATTCAAATGCAACAGGTGGATCAAGATTTACTTTTGCACTACAAAAATCATAGGCTAATATGTTGGGTTTTATTTGTCATGACTTTCTTACCGCAAACAGGTTTTCCTTTTAGGAATTTTTTTTAAATATTTTGACTAGTTCTTTTTTTTTGTAGGAAAGGTTTTAGGACTCTATAAATATAAGTTTGTTCCTTCTAACTTAATTAACATTCACAAGGGTTTTGAGAGTTTTGGTTGTGGGGGAGAATTTGTGGGACGCAAGCTTGATACGTTATCACTTGTGTGAACCTCCCATGTATTTCGAGTGAATTGGTTGAAGTTATTTCTCTCTATATGTTGTACTCGTGTTTATATAGTGGATTGATCATCTCTCCTTTGTGGACGTAGGTCGATTGACCGAACCACGTTAAATCTTTGTGTTTTTTGATATATTTCTCGTTTGTCTTCTTATTCATGGTCTTTCGAGATTTGTTTTGCTAGATTTCACCTAATTAATTTTTGGGTCCTAACATAATAGACAATGCCCATTTTGGTGTAATAGTCTCTCATAACAATAAATGCATGAAATTGAATACAACTTAATAACGATACGATTTTACTATACGCAATGTTATTTTATAATTTTCTTCAAAAACATCTAGCTAAATAATCAATACGTTATTGACTGATAGTTTCTTCAGAATATAATCCATTATTCCTATAACAATTATTTTTTAAAAAAAGGTCATAGTCATTAGCATTTTTTGAAATTTAACTTTGAGAAATTATGAAATTCAGGATTAGATAATACTCACTAACTCATTCACCATACTTAAGTCATGAACTCATTCGTATTGTATTAAGGTTGTATGAGTTTTGACATTTGCTTAGAATATGTTGTTTTGTTCGATTTGTGTATGCATAACTGTTTTTTTTTAAATTACTTTGAGTTTTGGTTATATATACTGACAATGTATTTTTTTCTATATTATTGGTATAATTTGACTTATTATGGAAGAAGATTGCTTTCTATAATTATATATATGTATATGGTTACCAATCAGTATTTATATAGAAAACTAACTACAATTATCTTTTAAATGAGGTATAAATATATATTTTTACATACTCAGATAACTTTTTCTAAGATTAATGAAGTTTGGTCTGAATATTACCTATGCCTCCCTCTAATTTCAATTTTCATAGCACGAGTTCGAAGAATATACTAGATACCAAACAATATGTTATAAAACTTTTGAATACATATACTATAATTATAGGTTGTTAGGTAGCTGAATGAAAAATAAATTATTTATGTATTAATTATTTAACTTATATGACTTTTGGTAGATAGATAAGAAATAAGTTATTCATGTGTAAAATTAATATAATATTTGGTTATCAATTTAGAAATCCACATAATTAATACATGTATAACTTATGAGAGAATTTATGTACTATTTTATGCAGAATAGAAGGTGAAATAACTAATCCTTGCATAAAATAATGAGAGAAGTATTAAAAACACTCTTAAATTCGGTGTGAATTATTAGTTTCATTCCCAAACTATTGATACCCTTAAAAAACACCCATTTACTTTATTAACCGAACATAAATACACTTCAAATGTTGCAACATGAATGAAATACACATCTAAGTTCTCGCCCTAAGTTTAGGAGTGTTTTCAACACTTCTCTCGATTTTTTATTAAGAGTCACAAGCTCCTACAAGAGTTAGAGACTACTTGTTATGAAATGTAGCAAATCAGACGTGTATCTAAGTTTAGTTAATCAAGTAAAATGGTGTTTTTAAGATTATCAATTGTTTAGAAACGAAATTAATAATTTGCATTAAGTTCAAGAGTATTTTCAATACTTGTACATATATAAATTCATTGATAATGAATTACTAACACCTACGTAACTTTAACCCGCTATCAAATTGAGAGGACATTTTGGTAATTTTACTTTAATTAATATTCTTTTACCAGGACATAGATCTTAAATCACGTTCTATCAATCTTGATAGTACTAATAAAATCAAGAAAAAAAAAACTTTATAGCTGTTTTTTTTAAAAATATTTGTTTTTTGTGGGTCAAATGAACATTAAGATAAAATAGTGACAGATGGTTAGGTGCAGAGAGCTAATATAGATAGATAGATAGGTGGAACCTTTTTTTTAAAATTTTTTCTGAGTCACTGAGCAGTGAAATGAAAAGTCAATGTGTTATTTAAATTGAGTAGTTATCAACTTTAATTTCCTTGGGCAATTAAATTCAGCTTTTGTCCTGCCTTAATCAATCACGCATGCTCATTTGGTTGGTAAGATAATGAATAATAATTTTATAATATATTTAACAGATTAATGATTTTGAAATTGTTTATATTATAATTCTTGGGATTATTGATCTCGGAATAAAATAATATTGTAAATATATAATACATTT
>JAJOOH010015500.1:0-19183 GCA_029582605.1 Solanum gracilifrons
AAGAAAAGTACATCAAAACACCTCAAAAAATTCTCAAACTACACCAATGACCTTAGAATATTGAAACAAAAAAAATAAAATTCATTTTTTTGTAACAATCGGAAAAAGAACAAAAAAAATTATTTTTTCCTCGTAAGTGTACGAAACATATAAAAATCAAGAAAAGTACATCAAAACACCTCAAGAAATTCTCAAACTGCACCAAAGACCTCATAATATCGAAACAAAAGAATGATCAAAATTTTACACTTTTTCGTAACTATCAGAAAAATAACAAAAAATTTAAATTTTCCTCGTAAATGTACAAAACATATAAAAATCACGAAAAATATATCAAAACACCTCAAAAAAATATCAAACTACGCCAATGACCTTAAAATATCGAGACAAAAAAATTATCAAAATTTTATTCTTTTTTCGTAATTGTCCGAAAAATAACAAAATATTCAATTTTTCCTCGTAAATTTACGAAACATATAAAAATCAAGAAAAGTACATCAAAACACCTCAAAAAATTCTCAAACTACACCAATTACCTTAGAATATCGAAACAAAAAAATAATTAAAAATTTACTATTTTTCCGTTATTATCCGAACATAACAAGAAAAATTAATTTTTCCACCAAAATGTACGAATCATATAAAAATCAAGAAAAGTACATCAAAACGCCTCAAAAATTCTCAAACTGCACCAATATCCTTAAAATATCGAAACAAAAAAATGATCAAAATTTAACTCTTTTTTGTAAATGCCCGAAAAATAACAAAAAAATTATTTTTTCCTCGTAAATGTACGAAACATATAAAAATCAAGAAAAGTACACCAAAACACCTCAAAAATTCTCAAACTGCACCAATGACCTTAGAATATGAAAAAAAAAATGATCAAAATTTTACACTTTTTTGTAACTGTCTGAAAAATAACAAAAAAATTATTTTTTCTCATAAATTTACGAACACATAAAAATCAAGAAAAGTACATCGAAACACCTAGAAATATTCTCAAACTGCATCAATGACCTTAGAATATCGAAACAAACAAATGATCAAAATTTTACGCTTTTTGTAACTGTCCGAAAAATTATAAAAAAATTATTTTTTCTACGTAAATGTAGAAACATATAAAAATAAGAAAACTACATCAAAAAATCTCATAAATTCTTAAACTTCACCAATGTCCTTAGAATATCGAAACAAAGAGAGGATCAAAGTTTTACTCTTTTTCGTAACTGTCTGAAAGTAACAAAAAAATTAATTTTTCCTCGTAAATGTACGAAACATATAAAAATCAAGAAAAGTACATCAAAACACCTCAAAAAATTCTAAAACTGAACCACTGACCTTAGAATACCAAAACAAAAAAATGATCAAATTATTACTCTTTTTCGTAACTGTCTGAAAAAATAACAAAAAAAAATTGCCTCGTAAATATACGAAACATATAAAATTTAAGAAAACTACATCAAAACACCTCAAAAAATTATCAAACAGCACCAATGGCCTTATAATATCGAAACAAAACAATGATCAAATTTTTTCCACTTTTCGTCACTATACGAAAAATAACAAAAAAGATTATTTTTCCTCATAAATGTACGAAACATATAAAAATCAAGAAAAGTACATCAAAACACCTAAAAAATTCTCAAACTGCACCAATGACCTAAGATTATTAAACAAAAAAAATGATCAAAATTTTACTATTTTTCATAACTGTTTGAATAATAACAAAAAAATAAGTTTTCCTCGTAAATGTACGAAACATATAAAAATAAAAAAGTACATTAAAACACCTCAGAAAAATTTCAAACTGAACCAATGACCTTAGAATATCAAAACAAAAAAATGATCAAAATTTTACTCTTTTTTGTCACTGTCCAAAAAATAACAATCAAATTTTCCTCGTGCATGTACGAAACATATAAAAATCAAGAAAAGTACATCAAAACACCTCAAAAAATTGTCAAACTGCACAAATGAACTTAGAATATCGAAACAAAAAAGATCAAAATTTTACTCTTTTTCGTAACTGTCTGAAAAATAACAAAAAAAATTATTTTTTCCTTGTATTTCTATGAAACATATAAAAATCAAGAAAAGTGCATCAAAACACCTCAAAAAATTCTCTAACTGCACCAATGACCTTAGAAAATCAAAGCAAAAAATGATCAAAATTTACTTTTTTTCGTAAATATCCGAAAAATATCAAAAAATTAAATTTTTCCTCGTAAATGTACAAAACATATAAAAATTATGAAAAGTACATCAAAACACCTCGAAAAAATTTAAACTTTCACCAACGACCTTAGATTATCGAAACAAAAAAATGATCAAAATATTTCACTTTTTCATAATTGTCCTCAAAATAAGAAAAAAAATTATTTTTTCCTCGTAAAGGTACGAAACATATGAAATTCAAGAAAAGTATATCAAAACACCATATATATTCTCAAATTGCACCAATGACCTTAGAATATCGAAACAAAAAAATGATCAAAATTTTACTCTTTTTCTTAACTATCTGAATAATAACAAAAAATTTAATTTTTCCTCTTAAATGTACGAAACATATAAAACTCAAGAAAAGTATATCAAAACAGCTCAAAAAATTCTCAAAGTGCACCAATGAACCTAGAATATCGAAACAAAAAAATGATCAAAATTTTAATCATTTTCGTAAATGTTCGGAAAATATCAAAAAAATCCATTTTTCCTCGTAAATGTACGAAACATATAAAAAAAAAGAAAAGTACATAAAAAAAACCTCAGAAAATTCTCAAAATGCATTAATGAACTTAGAATATCAAAACAAAAAAAAATGATCAAAATTTTACTCTTTTTCTTAAATGTCCGAAAAATAACAAAAAAAATATTTTGTACTCTTAAATGTACGAAACATATAAAAGTCAAGAAAGATACATCAAAAGACCTCAAAAAATTCTCTAACTACACCAATGACCTTAGAATATCGAAACAAAATATGATCAAAATTTTACTCTTTTTCGTAACTGTGGAAATGTACGAAACATATAAAAATCAAGAAAAGTACAACAAAAACACCTCAATAAAATCTCAAATTACAACAATTACCTTAGAATATAGAAACAAAAAAATGATATAAATTTATTCCTTTTCGTAAATGTCCGAAAAATAACAAAAAAATTGAATTGTCTTTGTAAAACTGCGAAACATATAAAAATCAAGAAAAATTCATTAAAACACCTCAAAAAACTCCCAAACTGCACCAATTACCTTAAATATCGAAACAAAAAATTGATCAAAATTTTACTCTTTTTTGTGACTGTCCGAAAAATAACAAAAAAAATTAACTTTTTCCTCGTAAATGTATGAAACATATATAATTCAAGAAAAGTACATCAAAAAAACCCCAAAAAATTCTCAAACTACATCAATGACGTTAGAATATCGAAACAAAAAAATTATCAAAATTTTACACTTTTCGTAACTGTGTAAATGTATGAAACGTATCAATATCAAGAAAAGTAACTCAAAACACCTCAAAAAAATTAAAACTGAGCCAATGACGTTAGAATATCGAAACAAAAAAAAATATCAAAATTTTAGTACTTTTTGTAACTGTCAGAAAAATAATTTAAAAAATTATTTTTTCCTCATAATTGTACGAAACAGATAAGAATAAAAAAAAAGTATATAGAAACATCTCAAAAAATCTCAAAAGGCACCAATGCCCTTGGAATATCGAAACAAAAAAATGATCAAAATTTTACTTTTTTTCGTAACTGTCGAAAAATTAACAAAAAAAATATATATATCCTCGTAAATGTAAGAAACATATAAGAGTCAAGAAAAGTACATCAAAACAGCTCAAAGAGTTCTCAAACTGTACCAATGACATTAGAATATCGAAACAAAAAAATGATAAAAATTTTACACTTTTTCGTAACGATCCAAATATCTACAAAACAATTAATTTTTCTTTGTAAATGTACGAAAAATATAAAACCAAGAAAAATACATCAAAACACCTCAAAAAATTCTCAAACTGCAACAATGACTTTAGAATATCGATACAAAAAAAGTGATCAAAATTTTACTCTTTTTGTAACTATCCGAAAAATAACAAAAAATTTATTTTTTCATTGTAAATGTACGAAACATATAAAATCAAGAAAAGTACATCAAAACACCTCAAAAAATTCTCAAACTGCACCAATGACTTTGAAATATTGAACAAAAAGATTATCAATTTTTTCTCTTTTTCGTAACCATCCGAAAAATAACAAAAAAAATGATTTTTCCTCGTAAATGTACGAAACATATAAAAATAAAAAATCGTACATCAAAGAACCTCAAAAATTTTCAAACTGTACAAATGAACTTAGAATATCAAAACAAAAAAATGTTCAAAATTTTACTCCTTTTCATTACAGTCCGAATAATAACAAAGAAAATTACTTTTTCCTCGTAAATGTACGAAACATAAAAAAATCAATAAAAGTACATCAAAATACCTCAAAAAATTCTCAAACTGCACCAATGACATAGAATATTGAAACAAATAAAATGATCAAAATTTTACAGTTTCGTAACTGTTCGAAAAATAACTAGAAAATTATTATTTCCTCATAAATGTACGAAAAATATATGAATAAAAAAAATACATCAAAACACCTCAAAAATTCTCAAACTGTACCAATGACGTTAGAATATCAAAACAAAAAAATTATCAAAATTTTACTCTCTTTCGTAACAATCAGAAAGATAACAAAAAAATTAATTTCTCCTCGTAAATGTACGAAACATATAAAAATCAAGAAAAGTACATCGAAACACCTCAATAAATTCTCAAACTGCACCTTTGACCTTTGAATATCGAAACAAAAAATGATGAAAATTTTACTATTTTTTGTAACTGTGTAAATGTACGAAACATATAAAAATGAAGAAAAGTACATCAAAACACCTCAAGAAATTCACAAACTGCAACAATTACCTTAGAATATCGAAACAAAAAAATAATCAAAGTTTTATTCTTTTTCGTAACTGTCCGAAAAATAACAAAAAATTTAATTTTTCCTCGTAAATGTGTGAAACATATAATAATCAAGAAAAGTATATTAAAATACCTCAAAAAATTCTCAAACAGAACCAAATATCTTAAATATCGAAACAAAAAATTCATCAGAATTTTACTCTTTTTCATAATTGTTCGGAAAATACCAAAAAAAATTAGTTTTTACTCTTAAATGTACGAAAAATATAAAAATCAAGAAAAGTACATCAAATAACCTCGAAAAATTCTCAAACTGCACCAATGACCTCAGAATATCGAAACCAAAAAATGATCAAAATTTTACTCTTTTTCGTAACTGTGTAAATGTACGAAACATATAAAAAACATGGAAAGTACATCAAAATACCTCAAAAAATTCTCAAACTACACCAATGACCTTGGAATATCGAAACAAAAAAAATATCATAATTTTACTCTTTTTTGTTGTTGTTCGAAAAAAAAATTATTTTTTCCTCATAAATGTACGAAACATATAAAAATCAAGAAAAGTACAACAAAACACCCCAAAAAATTCTCAAAATGCACCAATGACCTTAAAATATCGAAACTAAAAAATGATCAAAATTTTACACTTTTTGGTAACTGTCTGACAGATTACAAAAAAAATTAACATTTCATCTTTAAATGAAAGAAACATATAAAAATCAAGAAAATTACATTAAAACACCTCAAAATGTTCTAAAATTGTACCACTGACCTTAGAATATCGAAACAAAAAAATGATCAAAATTTAACTCTATTTTGTAACGGTCCAAATAATAACAAAACAATTAATATTTTCTTGTAGATGTACGAAACATATAAAAATCAAGAAAACTACATCAAAACACCTCAAAATATTCTCAAACTGCACCAATGATAATACAATATCGAAACAAAAATACGAACAAAATTTTACTCTTTCTTGTAACTCTCCGAATAATAACAAAAAAATTATTTTTTCCTTGTAAATGTACGAAACATAAAAAAATCAAAAAAAGTACATCCAAACATCTCAAAAAATTCACAAACTTCACCAATGACCTTAGAATATCGAAACAAAAAAATAATCAACATTTTACTCTTTTTTGAAACTGTCCACAAAAATAACAAAAACTTTATTTTTCTTCGTAAATATCGAAACATATAAAAATCTAGAAAAGTACATCAAAACACCTCAAAAAAATCTTAAACTGCACCAATGACCTTAGAATATCGAAATAAAAATAACAAAATTCTACTATTTTTCGTAACTGTCCGAAAAAAATAAAAAAAAATTCCTCGTAAATGTACGAAAAATATAAAAATCAAGAAAAGTACATCAAAACACCTCGAAAAATTCTCAAACTACACCAATATCCTTAGAATATCAAAACCAAAAAATGATCAAAATTTTACTCTTTTTCGTAACTGTGTAAATGTACGAAACATATAAAAATCAATAAAAGTACATCAAAATACTTCAAAAAATTCTCAAACTGCACCAATGACCTTAGAATATCGTATGAAAAAAATGATCAAAATTTTACGCTTTTTCGTAACTTTCCAACAAAAAAAAAATTCCTCATTAATGTACGAAACATATAAAAATCAAGAAAAGTACATCAAAATATCTCAAAAAATTCTCAAAGTGCACAATTGACCTTAGAATGTCGAAAAAAAAAATCATCAAAATTTTAATCTTTTTCGTAACTGTCCAAAAAATGACAAAAAAAATCATTTTTCCTCGTAAATGTACGAAACATATAAAAAAAATTACATCAAAACACCTCAAAAAA
Source organism: Solanum gracilifrons (assembly GCA_029582605.1). Classification (NCBI taxonomy): domain Eukaryota; kingdom Viridiplantae; phylum Streptophyta; class Magnoliopsida; order Solanales; family Solanaceae; genus Solanum; species Solanum gracilifrons. The sequence continues at coordinate 6,814 of JAJOOH010015500.1, forward strand.
ATTTCAAACAACATGAAAGACCTTAGAATATCGAAACAAAAAAAATGATCAAAACCTTACTCTTGTTCGTAACCGTCCAAATAATAAAATAAAAATTATTTTTTCCTCATAATTGTACGAATTATATAAAAATCAAGAAAAGTAAATCTAAAGACCGCAAAAAATTCTCAAACTTCACCAATGACCTTAGAATATCAAAACAAAAGATTGATCAAAATTTTATTCTTTTTCTTACGTTTCTGAATAATTACAAATAAAAATTCCACATAAATGTATGAAACATATATAAATCAAGAAAAAAATCATCAAACCACCTCAAAATATTCTCAAATTGCACCAATGAGCTAAGAATATTGAAACAAAAAAATGATCAAAATTTTACTCTTTTTCGTAACTATTCGAAATATAACAAAAAAAATTATTTTTTCCTCGTAAATGTATGAAACATATTAAAATCTAGAAACGTACTTAAAAACACCTCAAAAAATTCTCAGACTGCACCAATGACCTTAGAATATCGGAAAAAAATTATCAAAATTTTAAACTTTTTCGTAGCTGTTCGAAAAATAACAAAAAAAATATTTTTTCCTCGTAATTGTACGAAACATATAAAAATCAAGAAAAGTACATCAAAACATCTCAAAAAAATTTCAAAAACACCAATGACCTTAGAATATCGAAATAAAAAAATCATCAAAATTTTACTCTTTTTCGTAATTGAACTTAAAATAACAAAAAAAATATTTTTTTCTCGTAAATGTATGAAACATGTAAGAATCAAGAAAAGTACATCAAAACACCTCAAGAAATTCTGTAACTTCACCAATGACCTTAGAATATCGAAGCAAATAGATTATCAAAATTTATTCTTTTCCGTAACTGTCCGAAAAATAACAAAAATAAAAAAAATTTACACGTAAATGAACAAAGTATATAAAAATCAAGAAAAGTACATCAAAATACATCAAAAAATTTCTCAAACTCCACCAATGACCATAGGATATCGAAACAAAAAAAGTATCCAAATTTTACAATTTTTCGTAACTGTTCAAAAAATAACAAAAAAATTAATTTTTCATATAAATGTAAGAATATATAAAAAATCAAGAAAAGTACATTAAAACACCTCAAAAAATTCTCAAACTGCACCAATTACCATATAATATTGGACCAAAAAAATGAACGAAATTTAACTCTTTTTGTGACTGTCCGAAAAATAACAAAAAAATATTTTTTCATTTAAATGTACGAAACATATAGAGATCAAGAAAAGTACATCAAAACACCTCAAAAAATTCTCAAACCTCACCATTGACCTTAGAATATCGAAACAAACAAAGGATTAAAATTTAACTCTTTCCTATAACTATCCGAAAAGTAACAAAAAATTAATTTTTTCATAAATGTACGAAGCATATAAATATCAAGAAAAGTACATCAAAACACCTCGAAAAGTTCTCAAACTGAACCAATGACCTTAGAATATTGAAACAAATCAATGATCAAAATTTATTCTTTTTCGTAACTGTACGAAAATTTTTAATTTTTCCTTGTAAATGTATGAAACATAAAATAAAGAAACGTACATTAAAAAATCTCAAAAAATTCTCAAATTTCACCAATGACCTTAGAATATCGAAACAAAAAATGATGAAAATTTTACTCTTTTTGTAACTGTCCGAATAATAACAAAAAATTAAAATTTTCCTTGTAAATGTACGAAACATATAAAAATCAAGAAAACTACATCAAAACACCTCACCAAATTGTCAAACTGCACCATTGACCTTCGAATACAGAAATAAAAAATGATAAAAATTTTACACTTTTTTGTAATCGTCCATAAAATAACAAAAAAATTATCTTTTCCTCGTAATTGTACGAAACATATAAAAATCAAGAAAAGTACATCAAAACACCTCAAAAAATTCTGAAACTACACCAATGACCTTAGAATATCGAAACAAAAAAATGATATAAATTTTACTCTTTTTCGTAACTGTCCTAATACTAACAAAAATATAAAATTTTCATCGTAAATGAAAAAAACATATAAAAATCAAGAAAAGTACATCAAACCACCACAAAATAATTCACAAATTGCACCAATGACCTTAGAATATTAAAAAAAACGATCAAAATTTTACAATTTTACGTAACTATCCGAAAAATAAAAAATTCTCGTAAATGTATGAAACACATAAAAATCAAGAAAAGTACAACAAAACACCTCAAAAAAATTTCAAACTGCACCAATAACCTTAGAATATCGAATTAAAAAAATGATGAATTTTTTTCTTTTTTCGTACCTTTCCGAATAATAACAAAATATTATTTTTTCCTCGTAAATGTACGAAACATATAAAAATCAAGAAAAGTACATCAAAACACCTCAAAAAATTCTCAAACTGCACCAATGACCTTAGAATATTGAACACTTTTTCATAACTATCCTAAAATAACAAAAAAAATTAAAATTTCCTCGTAAATGTACGAAGCATATCAAAATCAACAAATGTACATCATAACACGTCAAAATATTCTCAAACTACACCAATGACCCTAGAATATCGGAACAAAAAATGAAACAAAATTTTACTATTTTTCTTAACAGTTCGAAAATAATCAAAAAAAATTATTTTTTCCTTGTATATGTAGGAAATATATAAAAATCAAGAAAACTACATCAAAACACTTCAAACAATTCTCAAACTGCATTAATGACCTCAGAAGATCGTAACAAAAAAATGATCAAAATTTTACTCTTTTTCGTAACAGTCCGAAAAATAACTAAAAAAAAATTCTCGTAAATTATGAAAAATATAAAAATCAAGAAAAATACATCAAAAGACCTCAAAAAATTCTCTAACTGCACCAATGACCTTAGACTATCGAAACAAAAGAATTATCAAAATTTTACTCTTTTTCATAACTGTGTAAATGTACGAAACATATATAAATCAAGAAATGTACATCAAAAAATTCTCAAACTACACCAATGACCTTAGAATATCGAACCAAAAAAATGATCAAAATTTTACTCTTTTTAGTAACTGTGTAAATGTACAAAACATATAAAAATCAAGAAAAGTACATCAAAACACCTCAAAAAAAATTCAAACTGCTCCAATGACCTTATAATATCAATACAAAAAAAGATCAAAATTTTACTGTTTTTTGTAACTGTTCGAAAGATAATTAAAAAAATTAATTTTTCCTCGTAAATGTACGAAACATGTAAAAATCAAGAAAACTACATCAAAATCCCTCAAGAAAATCTCAAAATGCAAAAATGACCTTAGATTTTCGAAACTAAAAAATTATCAAAATTTTACTCTTTTTCTTAACTGTCTAAAAAATAACAAAAATATTTAATATTTCTTCGTAACTGTAAGGAACATATAAAAATCAAGAAAAGTAAATCAAAACATCTCAAAAAGTTCTCAAACTGTACCAATGACCTTAGAATATCAAAACAAAAAATGATCAATATTTTACACTTTTTCGTAACTGTCCAAATATCAACAAAACAATTAATTTTTCCTCGTCAATGTATGAAACATATAAGAATAAAAAAAAGTACATCAAAACAACTCAAAATATTCTCCAGCTACACCAATGACCTTAGAATATCGAAACAAAAAAAATATCAAAATTTTACTCTTTTTCGTAACTGTCTGAAAAATAACAAAAACATTTAATATTTCCTCGTAAATGTAAGGAACATATAAAAATCAAGAAAAATACATCAAAACATCTCAAAAAGTTCTCAAACTAAACCAATGACTTTAGAATATCAAAACAAAAAAATGATCAATATTTTACCCTTTTCTTAACAGTCCAAATATCAACAAAACAATTAATGTTTCCTTGTCAATGTACGATACATATAAAAATCGAAAGAAGTACATCAAAACACCTCAAAAAATTCTTAAACTGCACCAATGACCTTAGAATGTCGAAACCAAAAAATGATCAAAATTTTAGTCTTTTTGTAACTGTCCAAAAAATAATAAAAAATTTAATCTTTCCTTGTAAATGTACGAAACATATAAAAATCAATAAAAGTACATCAAAACACCTCAAAAAATTCACAAACTACATCAATGACATTGGAATATCAATACAAAAAAATGATCAAAATTTTACACTTTTTGTAAGTGTCCAAAAAATAATAAAAAAATATTTTTTCCTTGTAAATGTAAGAAACATATAAAAATACATAAAAGTATATCGAAATACCTCAAAAAATTCTCAAACTGCACAAATAACCTTAGAATACCGGGAAAAAAAATTGCTCAAAATTTTACTTTTTTTCATAACTATTTAAATGTACGAAACATATAAAAATCAAGAAAACTACATCAAAAGGCCTCAAAAAATTCTCAAACTGCACCAATGATTGGTTTTGGAATATAGAAACAAAAAAATGAGCAATATTTTACTTTTTTTTCGTAACTATCTGAAAAATAACAAAAAAAATTAATATTTCATTGTAAATGTAAGAAACATATAAAAATCAAGAAAAGTACATCAAAACACCTCAAAAAGTTCACAAACTATACCAATGACCTTATAATTTCGAAACTAAAAAATGATAAAAATTTTAATTTTTTTGTAACTGTCCGTAATATAACAAAAACATTCATTTTTCCTCATAAATGTACGAAACATATAAAAATCAAAAAAGAACATCAAAACACCTAAAAAAATTCTCAAACTACATGAATAACCTTAGAATATCGAAACAAAAAAAATGATCAAAAATTTAATCTTGTTCGTAACCGTCCGAGAAATAACAAAAAAATTAATTTTCCTCATAAATATACGAATTTTTTAAAAACCATGAAAAGTATATCAATAGACCTCAAAAAATACTCAAACTTCACCCATGACCTTAGAATATCAAAACCAATAAGTGATCAAAATTTTACTCTTTTTCGTAACTGTATGAATAATTACAAAAAAAATATTTTTTCCTAGTAAATGTACGAAACATCTAAAAATCAAAAAAAATATATCAAAACACCTCAAAAAATTCTCTAACTGCACCAATGACCTAAGAATACTGGAAAAAAGATGTTCAAAATTTTACTCCTTTTAGAAACTATTCGAAAAATAACAAAAAAATATTAATTTTCCTCCTAAATAAACGAAACATATAAAAATCTAAAAAAGTACATCAAAACAGCTCAAGAAATTCTCAATCTGCACAAATGACCTTAGAATATTTAAAAAACTTACCAAAATTTTACTCTTTTTTGTAACAGTTCAAAAAATAATTAAAAAAATATTTTTTCCTTGTAATTGTACGGAACATATAAAAAAAAGGAAAAGTACATCAAAACACCTCAAAAAATTATCAAACTTCACCATTGATCTTAGAATATCGAAACTAACAAATGATCAAAATTAAAACACTTTGCTGTAACTGTCCTAAAAATAACAAAAAAAATTATTTTTTTCTCATAAATGTACGAAGCATATAAAAATTAATAAAAGTACATCAAAACACCACAAAATATTATCAAACTGCACCAATAACCTTAGAATATCGAAACAAAAATGATGAAAATTTTACTCATTTTTCGTAATTGTCCGAAAAATAAAAAAAAATAAAAAATTTACTAGTAAATGTACGAATCATATAAAAATCAAGAAAAGTACATAAAAAACCTCAAAAAATTCACAAACTGCACCAATGACCTTAGAATATAGAAACAAAAAAATGATCAAAATTTTATTCTTTTTTCGTAATTTTCCGAATAATAACAAAAGAATATTTTTTCCTCGTAAATGTACGAAACATATAAAAATCAATAAAAGTGCATCAAAACACCTCAAAAAATTCTCAAAATGCACCAATAACCTTACAATATTGACACAAAAAAATGATCAAAATCATACTCCTTTTCGTAAAAGTCCGAAAAATATTATTTTTTCCTCATAAATGTACTAAACATACAAAAATAAAGAAAAGTACATCAAAGTACCTAAAAAGAATCTCAAAATGCACCAATAACCTAAGAATATCGAAAAAAAATGATAAGTTTTTTTCTCTTTTTTGTAACTATCAAAAAAATAACAAAAAAAAAATATTTTTTACTCGTAAATGTATTAGAAACATATAGAAATCAAGAGAAGTACATCAAAACACCTCAAAAAAAATCTCAAACTGCACCAATGATCTTAGAATATTGAAACAATAAAATGATCAAAATTTTACTCATTTACGTAACTATCTGAAAAATAACTTAAAAATTTATTTTTTCCTCGTAAATGTATGAAACATATAAAAATCTAGTAAAGTACATCGAAACACCTCAAAAAATTCTCAAACTCCACTAATGACCTTAGAATATCGGAACAAAAAAAAGTTCAAAATTTTGCACTTATTCGTAACTGTTCGAAAAATAATAAAAAAATTATTTTTTTCCAATAAATGTACGAAATATATAAAAACAAGAAAAGTACGTCAAAACACATCAAAAAAATCTCAAACTGCACCAATGATCTTAGAATATCGATACAAAAAAATGATCTAATTTTTTCTCTTTTTCGTAACTATTTGAAAAATAACCAAAAATTATTTTTTCCTCGTAAATGTACGAAAGATATAAAAATCAGTAAAATACATCAAAACACCTCAAAAAAATCTCAAACCTCACCAATGACCTTAGAATATCAAAACAAAAAAATGATCAAAATTTTACATTTTCTCATAATTGTCTGCAAAAATAATAAAAAATTATTTTTTACTCGTAAATGTACGAAACATAAAAAAAATCAAGAAAAGTACATCAAAAAATTCACAAACTGCACTAAGGACCTTAGAATATCGAAACAAAAAAATGTAAAAAAAATTCCCTTTTTCGTAATTGTCCAAAAAATTTAATATTTCCTTGTAAATGTCCGAAAGATATAAAAATCAAGAAAAGTAAATCAAAACACCTCAAAAAATTCTCAAATTGCACCAATGACCTTGGAATATAAAAAAAAATATGATCAAAATTTTACTCTTTTTCGTAACTGTCCGAAAAGTAACAAAAATTATTTTTTCCTCGTAAATGTATGAAAGATATAAAAATCAATAAAAGTACATCCAAACCCTTCAAAAAAATTTAAACTGCACTAATGACCTTAGAATATCAAAACAAAAAAAATAATCAAAATTTTATTCTTTTTCGCAACTGTCCGAAATATAACAAAGAAATATATTTTTTCCTCGTAAATGTACAAAACAGATAAAATCAAGAAAAGGACATCAAAGCAACTAAAAAAATTCTCAAACCGCACCAATGACCTTAGGATATCTAAACAGAAAATGATCAAAATTTAACCCTTTTTCGTAACCGTCCGAAAAATAACAAAAAAATCATTTTTCCTTGTAAATGTACGAAACATATAAAAATCAAGAAAAATACATCAAAACACCTCAAAAAATTCTCAAACAGCACCAATGACCTTAGAATATCGAAACAAAAAAATGTTCAAAATTTTACTCTTTTTCGTAACTTTCAGAAAAAAAACAAAAACAAAATTCCTTGTAAATGTACGAAACATATAAAAATGAAGAAAAGTACGTCAAAATAACTCAAAATATTCTCAAACTACACCAATAACCTTAGAATATCGGGAAAAAAAAGATCAAAATTTTACTCTTTTTCGTAACTGTTCGAAAATAACAAAAAAAATATTTTTCCTCGTCAATGTACGATAAAGAAAAATATCAATAAAAGTACATCAAAACACATCAAAAAATTCACAAACTCCACTAAAGACCCTAGATTATCGGGAAAAAAAATGAACAAAATGTTTCCCTTTTTTCGTAACTGTCCGAAATATAACAAAAAATTTAATATTTCCTTGTAAATGTCCGTAAGATATAAAAATCAAGAAAAGTACATCAAAACACCTCAAAAAAAATCTCAAACTGGACCAATGCCTTACAATATCGAAATAAAAAATTGATCAAAATTTTACTCTTTTTCATAAATGTATTAAACATATAAAAATCAAGAAAAAATTACATTGAAACACCTCAAAAAATTCTCAAACTGCACCAATGACGTTAAAATATCGAAAAAACAAATGATCAAAATCTTACACTTTTTCTTAACTATCCGAAAAATAACAAAAAAATATTTTTTCCTTGTAAATGTCCGAAAGATTTTTAAATCAAGAAAAGAACATCAAAAGACCTTATAAAATTCTCAAACTACACCAATGACCTAGAATATCAATTAAAAAAAAATGATCAAAATTTTACTCTTTTTTCGTAAGAGTACGAAAAATAATAAAATTATTATTTTTTCCTCGTAAATAGATGAAACATGTAAAAACCAATAAAAGTACATCACAACACCTCAAATAATTCTCAAACTACATCAATGACTTTAGAATATCGAAACAAAAAATAATTGAAATTTTAGTCTCTTTCTTAACTATCCGAAAATAACAAAAAAATTTAAATTTTCTCGTAGATGTCCGAAACATATAAAAATAAAAATAAAAGTATCTCAAAACACCTCAAAAAATTCTCAAACTGCACCAATGACTTTAGAATATTAAAAAAAATTATCTAAATTTTACATTTCTTCGTAACTGTCCGAAAAAATAACAAAAAAATTATTTTTACCTCGTTAATGTCTGAAAGATATAAAAATCAAGAAAAAGACATCGAAACACCTTAGAAAATTCTCAAACTGCACCATGACCGTAGAATATCGAAACAAGAAAATGATCTAAATTTTACTCTTTTCCATCACCGTCCGAAAAATAACAAAAAATTTAATTTTTCCTCGTAAATTCCAGCAACATATAAGATCAAGATAAAGAAAATCAAAAAACCTCAAAGAATTCTGAAACTGCACCGACGACTGTACAATATAGAAACAACAAAAATGATCAAAATTTTACTCCTTTTCGTAACAGTCTAAAAATATCAAAATATTTAAATTTTCCTCGTAAATGTACGAAACATAGAAAAAGCAAGAAAAATACCTAAATGAACGAAAGATATAAAAATCAAGAAAATTACAACAAAACACCTCAAAAAATTGTCAAACTGCACCAATGACCTTATAATATCGAGAAAAAAAATAATTAAAATTTTAATTTTTTTCGTAACTGTCCGAAAAATAACAAAGTGTAATTTTTCCTCGTAAATATACGAAACATAATAAAATAAAGAAAAGTATATCAAAACACCTCAAAAAATTCTCAAATTGCTCCGATGACCTTAAAACATCGAAACAAAAAGGTGATCAAACGTTTACTCTTTTTCGTAACAGTCCAAAATATAACAAAAAATTAATTTTTTCCCTGTAAATGTACGAAACATATAAAAATCAAGAAAAGTACATCAAAACACCTAGACAAATTCTCAAACAACACCAATGACATTAGAATATCGAAACAAAAAATGATCAAAATTTTACTCTTTTTCGTAACTATCCGAAAATTAACAAAAAAATATTTTTTTCTCGTAAATGTACGAATAATATATAATCAAGAAAAGTACATCAAAACACCTCAAAAAATTCTCAAACTGCACCAATAACAATAGAATATCGAAACAAAAGAATGATCAAAATTTTCTCTTTTTTGTAACTGTCCGAAAAATAACTAAAGCTTTAATTTCTCCTCGTAAATGTACGAAACATAAAAAAATCAAGAAAAGTACATCAAAACTCCTCAAAAAATTCTCAAACTGCACCAATGACCTTAGAATATAGAAATAATTGATCAAATATTTACTATTTCCTCGTAAATGGACGAAACATATATAAATCACGAAAATTACATCAAAACACCTCAAAAAATTATCAAATTGCACCAATGACCTTAGAATATTGAAACCAAAAAATGATCAAAATTTTACACTTTTTCGTAACTATCCAAAAAATAACAAAAAAATTATTTTTTCTTCGTAAATGTACGAAACATATAAAAATCAAGAAAAGTACACAAAAATACCTCAAAAAATTCTCAAACTGCACCAATGACCTTAGAATATCAAAAAAAAGTTATCAAAATTTTACTATTTTTCGTAATTGTCTGAAAAATAATAAAATAATTTAATTTTTCCTCGTAAATATATGAAACTTAAAAAAATCAAGAAAAGTAGATAAAAACAATTCAAAAATATTATCAAACTACACCATTGACCTTAGACTATCGAAAAAAATGATCAAAATTTTACTCTTTTTCGTAAATGTACGAAACATATAAAAATAGAGAAAAGTACATCAAAGCAACTTAAAAAAATGTCAAATTGCATCAATGAACTTGGAATATCTAAAGAAAAAAGTAATCAAAATTTAATTCTTTTTTGTAACTATCCGAAAAATAACAAAAAAAATTATTTTTCCTAGTAAATGTACGAAAGATATAAAAATAAAAAAATTTACATCAAAACACTTCAAAAAAATTATCAAACTGCACCAATGACCTTAGAATATAGGAAAAAAGGATCAAAATTTTATTCTTTTTTGTAACTGTGCGAAAAATCACAAAGTTTTTTTTCCCCCGTAATTGTACGAAACATAATAAAATCAAGAAAAGTACATCAAAACACCTCAAAAATTTATCAAATTGCCCCAATGACCTTAGAATATCGAAACAAAAAAATGATCAAAATTTTACTCTTTTTCGTAACATACAAGAAAATAACAAAAAAAAAAAATTTCCTCGTAAATGTATGAAACATATAAAAAACAAGAGAAGTACATAAAAACACCTCAAAAAATTCTCAAACTGCACCAATGACCTTAAAATATTGAAACAAAAATATAATCAAAATTTTACTCTTTTCTGTAATTGTCCGAGAAATAATGTAAAATTTAACTTTTCCTCGTAAATGTACGAAACATATAAGAATAAATACATCAAAACACCTAAAAAATAGATAAAACTGCATTAATGATCTTAGAATATCGAAACAAAAAATGATCAACTTTTACACTTTTTCGTCACCGTCCTAAAAATAACAAAAAAATGTTTTTTTCCTCGTAAATGTCCGAATGATATAAAAATCAAGAAAAGTACATCAAAATACCTCAAATTTTCTAAAACTGCACCAATGACCTTTGAATATTGAAACAAAAAAATGATCAAATTTTACTCTTTTTCATAACTGTCCAAAAAAAATAATTTTTTCTCATAAATGTACGAAACATATAAAAATAAAGAAAAGTACATCAAAACACCTCAAAATATTCTCAAACTGCACCAATGACCTTAGAATATCAAAACAAAAAATGATAAAAAATAAACTCATTTTCGTGATTGTCTGAAAAGAAAAAAATCTTACACTTTTTCATAATTGTCCGAAAAGTATTAATTTTTTATTCGTAAACGTCCAAAAGATACAAAATTCAAGAAAAATACATTAAAACACCTCAAAAATATTTCAAATTGTACCATTTACCTTAGAATATCAAAACGAAAATAATATCAATTTTTTTATTTTTTCCTCGTACATGTCCGAAAATATACAAATCAAGAAAAATATATCAAAACACCTTAAAAAAATTCGAATTGCACTAGTGACATTAGAATATCAAAATGAAAAAGATATCAAAATCTTACTCTTTTTGTAACTGTTCGAAAAATATCAAAATTATTATATTTTCCTCGTAAACGTTCGGAAAATATAAAAATCAAGAAAAATGCATCAAAACACCTCAAAAATATTTCAAATTGCAATAGTGACCTTAAAATATCGAAACGAAAAAAAATATGAAAATCTTACTCTTTTTCGTAACTGTCTGAAAAATATCAAAAAATTTAATTTTTCCTCGTAATCGTTCGAATAATATAAAAATCAAGAAAATTACACTAAAACACCTCAAAAAAATTCAAATTGCACCAGTGACCTTAGAATATCAAAACAAAAAAGATATCAAAATCTTACTCTTTTTCGTAGCTGTCCAAAAAATATCAAAATTTTCTTCGTAAACATCTAAAAAGTATAAAAATCAAGAAAAATACATCAAAACACCTCAAAAATATTTGAAATTGTACCAGTGACCTTAGAATATCGAAACAAAAAAAAAATCAAAATCTTACTCTATTTCGTTACTGTTTGAAAAATATCAAAAATTTTAACTTTTCCTTGTAAACGTCTGAAAAAATATAAAAATAAAAAACATACATCAAAACACTTCAAAAAAATTTCAAATTGCACCAGTGACCTTAGAATATCGAAACGAAAAAAATATCAAAATCTTTCTCTTTTCCATAGCTGTTTGAAAAATATCAAAAATTTTAATTTTTCGTCGTATACGTTCGAAAAATATAAAAATCAAGAAAAATACATCAAAACACCTCAAAAAATATTCAAATTGCTCATGTGACCTTAGAATAT
>JAJOOH010015501.1:0-16186 GCA_029582605.1 Solanum gracilifrons
AAAGGTTAGTCAATTAATAAGAAATGGTTTTCATGTTTTAATTTATTAAATTGGTTTAAAATGAATTAAATAAATTCTAATTAATCTAGTTTTATTAACATACAATCACTTGTATTTTGAGTCGAATGTATCATTTTGGATCCCTTCCTCTAAAAAAATAAAAATGAAATAAAATGCTTCATTTATTTAATTATTTTCTTAATCAAATATATTATAAGTTATTATTTTTTATGTTAAATTTTTTTTCTTTTTTAGTCAAATATATTTTAGTCAAGTCGCAGGTCAACCGCATGTTAGCGGGCACTTCAAATGCTTAAACCCTTCTCGAAGTGTAAATTGAACCCCGAACCCTTTTTGATATTTTCAAATGATTTTTTCTGTTTAAATCTTTGAAAATTATAAGTTTTCTTGATTTCTTTAAAAAATTAAGTGGCGACTCTTTTCTAAGTATTTTTCTCAAATTGTTATACATACTTAGGACATTTCAAAAAGTGATTTTTCTTAATACAGTAAAATTACGGCACAACAGAAATGACGACTCTACTGGGGAGTTAATTAAGTTCTAACCATAAGATTTGACTAATTATTATTAATTGCTAAATTGTTATTTGTGCTTAATGTGTTTAAATTGCTATAAATTGTTGCATTCATGGCATAACATATTCCGTCAAACGACGCTTATTTTTTATTTTCCACTTAAAGGACGATTATGCGGGCCGCAGTCAATCGTTAACCAAATTGTTCTCGGGGCACCCTGACGAATGTAGTTGGCTACTGGATAGTCAACGGTCGTTAACTGTCCCAGCCCAAGTAGTCCGCTTAGGTCACCTATCCACTATAAACAAAGCCACTCTTAGTCAAAGTTAGCGTAGAGCCAAACTCGATCTCGAAATTTAGCGCACTGACTTAAGATGACCCAACACCCAAGGCGTGTTGAGCCCATTAGAAAGAACACCTTGAGTCCGAAGGGCCCACGGCCCGAACAGACGTTTATACTTATGTGTTTGAAGGATGTATGCGCTCTTTGACAAATTGTTGTGTCTTGGGTTCGGGGGGTATTTAATTTTTTGTATGTTTTTGTAGATGGCCAAGCAACACTTGAGTTTCAAAATAGTCACCGGGACGCCAAACCTCTCGTGTATGGTGGTACAATCTCAATGCATATCAGAAAAGAGAACTTTCCATTCATTTGGGTCATCTCCCGTCGATAATGAATCTCAAAGTTTGGCCTAAGTTCACTGAGGTGGTCACTCGATTTTGGGATGATGAGAGGATGGTGTTTCGCTTTGGAGATGTCGAAATGACACCAACTGTTGAAGAGATCAAAGATTGTCTAGACAACATCAGGATGTGCCAAAAAAGGAAAAATCATTCAGATCATCACATTTTGCTACTGGATAAGCCAACCAGCACAGAATTGAAAAATATGTTATTATTGGTAAATGCAGACTGGCTAGACACCCCGAATATTTCATTTGTGAAATTCTATGAACGATGGGGTCACGAGAGTTATTATAAGAATTTTCCAAATGAGTTTCTCAGTCGCAGTAGTTGGAGTCAGACCCAAACTATAGCATTTGCCGTATGCCTCTTAGGGACGATAGTATTCCCTCAAGGCGAAAGGAATGAAATTGATACTCGGGTTGTCATGGTCACACACACCATCTTCGAGGGTGTTGGTAAGAAATGACAAGTTAAGAAGTACTTCAACCTAGCCCCGATCATTCTGGCTGACATCTACCGATCTTTGGGTCAATGCAAAAACGGGTTTCCATTTTTTCAAGGTTAAAATATCTTGCTACAGTGGTGGATGTCTAAACATCTAGTGAAGACATACGAGACTCAGAAACAGAAATTGGCCGAACCACAAAAAGAAAGCCACCTCGATCATTACGAGTTTCATTTGAGCATCAACAGGTTCGAGATCCACAGCACCAGGTAAGCTTGGGCTAAAGTCTTCCACGACATAAAAGATGGAGACGTACAATGGATGTTTCAAGATTTCATTTCAGAAAAAATAGTTGTTCAAGGGGCTAAGTGTCATTTCCTAATCCTTCCTGGCATTAGAGGGGTACGACCTTACAATCCTAGCAGGGTAATGCGGCAAATCGGCAGAAGACAAATTCTACCTTTCAAAGGAGATACTAGCCGCTACATCTTTGACTATAACGGGTGCGACAAGATACCTTACGCCAAAGATATTTGTCAAGAATGGGCTGGACGGGTCAACCTAAAAGAGAGCATGGCAGAAAATAGATATGAAGCCGGGTATGTGGATGAATACAAAAAATGGTTGCAGGATGATCTACGTGGTACACTTGACCCGACACCATGCACGGGCCGACAAATTGAAAATGTCCAAGTAAGGCTCCAAATCCAAGCCTACCATTTTCAGCAGGAATGGGACCGAAGAGAGTAATAGGTTCAACGTAGGGAGCAAGAATACCTGCGTAGGGAACAAGAGTTCCAGCCTCGAGAATATGAAAGCCAAAGGGTATTAGTCTTTGCCACGCAAGAGTTAGCTGACGCGAGAGCCTGCCTGATACGTTTGGACTTGAACTTGGATGATCAACTTAACACCCTCTAGGGCGTGTCGATGTCTTCCAAAGCTGTGTTCGCTGAGCCGCATGTGATAACCAACAAGTTCCTCATTCGTGAAGAAGTGGAAAAAGCAAGATGAGGAGCAGGTCCTTCAACATTTTAGTTATCTCATTCCCCTGCGTGGGATTGATGTTCTTGTATTTGCAGTTTATACCTTCCCTAAAAGATGTATCCCTTTGCTTAACTTTGTAATGAATTCTCTATTGTTTATGAATCTTGTTTTGGGGGATGCAACAACTTGTTTTAAAAAAAAAGCGCAATACATCCTTCAAATTGCTAGACCTACCCTGGGCATAAAAGGGTAACATACATGTTTAGGATGCGATATTTGTCTGTTTACTTGTGTGTTTTAACTGTTTATCTGGTACGTTGCTTTGAATGAGGACATCCTTAGCCCACTCATTTTCAAAATTTCCAAAAATTCCTACAATATCAAATACAAGTCACTACCAAGATGTTCGACCAAAATTCCATGAGTCTTAAGTCTCTCAGCCAGAAAATAAAATACTACTACCAAATCCTAAAATATTACTCTATCATCTTAGAAAAGGTGAAATTGCTGCTAAGATGGAAAAGGGCAAGGGTATCGACATAGAGCTAACTGAGGAGGATTTGAGGATGAAATTACAGCGGCTCAGACAAGAGATCCAAGAAACCAGAGAAAGAAGAATAGAAGTGGAGTTTGCCACCACAGTCGTACGAGCAGCAAATGCGGCGCTAGACGCGAAACTGGCAGCAAAGATGACAAAATATGATGTTATAAATAAAGAGATAGCTGATGTGCGGAAGGAACGCGATGTCCTCAACAAATATATAACTTTGATGCTTCGGAAGCCACTTGGAAAACACTCTTTCTTCAACCAAGAGGCCAACATCAGTGGTCCCGAAGGCACCGGACTTGAAGCTACTGAAGAAGATACTGGGGAGGAAATTGTCCACCGGCCTCCTCTTCAGGGACGATGGAAAGAATGGAATGAGAAGACCAGCCTCGAAGCATATGAGTTTACCCCCCGTTATTAATGCGATAATCAGAAGAAGAATGGCTTGAGTGGAGGCACATTTTATCTTTTAGGAGCTTTATTGTCTGTTTTTTACTTTCCTTGTAATCTTCAAGAAATGAATGAATGGAAATGAAACTTCCTTTGTATTCGAATTACGTAGGGCCTGAATTCTCCTTGGGAGATACGTAGGCAGCCTTTCAAGGCCCGACCCATATCTCTTAAAATTTTCTTTTCCCCTTCATTCTACAAGGAAATATTGAGTTCAGATCAACAAATGCCCAGAGATGCAGCAAGAAGACCTTAGCTCAACGCAATTTAACCTTTCTGAGTCACCAACCTCAATATAAAAACAAGCAAATTCTTGCTTGTTCAAAAATCAGTCCCCATTATTCGTGGGTTAACATGTTCTCAAACAAAGCAACTTTTATGTGTTTATCTATGTGATATTTTGCATTATTTGTGCTGAATCAAAACTAACAGATTTGCCTTTGAGTTGTTTTTTTTCCCATAGGTAGTTAGAATTGGTCTGTGTCGATAAGCTGGTTGATCATCCTTATTTCACTAGATCTAAAGGTCATACAAATTCCTTCTCCAATCAAAGTTCACAAAAGGGAAAAGCAGCAATGGGTGATAAAAACGAAGAAACCAGCCTAACTGATTTCGTGGTGGCTCATCCAGCCCTCGCTGATCAGAATAAACTGATCCTGCAATTGATGCAACAAATTGCTGAGATGAGGGTCGAGATGCAGAGAAAATACGATTTGCCTCCTCCGATTTTTGCTGTCAACGCTCAACCAGACGGAAGACCTCCAGCTCAAATTCCCCCTCCTAATGTGGAACAAGCTCAGAACCCACCTTTAAGTCCTGCTCGTAATCCCTCCATCATTGACCTTACCATCCTAAACCCCCATTACGCCTCAGCCTCTTACCAAACACCACCCCTCCTCAAAATACCAACCCCCAAGCACCACTACTTTCCTTCAACGCAAACCACCAAGCTGACCTACCCCCTTAAAGCCAAAATGTTAACCGCCCGTACACTTCCCTCATTTACCAAAACCAATATACCAACCCCCAGACTTTCCCCCAACACTATCACGTCCCTTTAAATGGCCAGAGTCCCTCTATTGCTCCACCACTACCACAAAAAGCCACTTTCCAAATACCGATCCCCAATTAGCATGACGCCCATGGTTCGGAGCTCGAGCACTATGAGGAGAGGGAGAGAGAGTGGAGGTCAAAGGAAGAGACCGCAAAGATAGATATGAAGGAGGAAATTAGAAAAGCCATGAAGGAGTTGAACTGCATTCCTGAGGTTGCCGGGTTGAGTTACGAAGACTTGTGCATTCATCAGAATTTGGACCTCCCGGAAGGGTTCAAGGTGCCAAAATTGGACATCTTCAGAGGAACGGGGAACCCCTTAGCACACCTGAGGGCCTACTGTGACCAACTTGTGGGAGTTGGGAGAGACGAAGCTTTGTTAATATGGCTTTTTAGCCAAAGTCTGAGCGGAGAGGCTTTAGAATGGTTTACGTCTCATGAAACGAGACAGTGGTCTAGCTGGAACACTCTGGCTAAAGACTTCATCGAACGATTCGCCTACAATGTAGAGATCGTTCCTGATCCTTACTCCTTGGAGAAAATGAAGTAGAAACCAACCTAAAGTTACAGAGCTAGAGTTAGACCTCCTATGTCAGAAAAGGAAATTGTCGAAGTGTTTGTGCGGGTGCAAGAGTCCGAATATTATGACAGAATCATGTTGCTCGTTGGAGCAAAATTTGCTGAGATAGTCAAGGTAGGTGAGATTATCGAAGATGGATTGAGAACCGGGAAGATTGCCCGTGTTGCTGCCTCGCCCGGATCGTCGGGTTTGTTGAAGAAGAAAAGAGAGGATGTGTCCTCTATCTCCTATGAGGGGAAGAAGACCCCAAGGAAAACTTCATCATACCAAGGTCGTTCTCGACCTTCAAAGAGTTTGTACCTGGCTTGTTATACACAGGCTGATTACCAAAATAATCCTCCCCCCAGTTATCAAAATACCCCTCCTCCCATTTACCAAACTCCCCTTACTATTTACCAAACTCCCCCTCCAGTTTACCAGACTCCACCTCATCACTACCGAAACGTCGCCCCCAACTGTGCCAATGTTCAGACAAATTACCAAACGTCTCCCCCAACGTACCAAAACCCAGCTCCATTTTACCAAAATACCCCTTCGAACTACCAAGCTCCACAACCAAATTATCAAACCAACTCATATCCCAGATATCAAGCCCCCCGTCCGAATGCTCCAAATTATTTGCCAAATGCCTCCTCCGCAACAAGGAAATTATGATCCCCCCGTCCTAGATTTGAGAAGAAGCCTGCTAGAATTTTCACTCCGCTCATTGAAAGCCGAACTAAGTCGTTCGAGCGATTAACCGCGGCAGGATATATTTATCTAGTGGTCCCCAAGCCGGTTGATACTAGCTCAAAGCTTTACAGACCCGACCAGAGGTGCGCGTATCACTCCAACAATGTTGGACATGATACCGAGGATTGTATCAACCTGAAACATAAAATCCAAGACCTGATCAATCAGAATGTGGTCTCTCTTCAGACGGTCGCGCCCAATGTCAACAGTAATCCTTTGCCAAATCATGGAGGCATCACTATCAATATGATAGAGACAAATGATGATTGGTGCGTGACAAAGACAATAGTTTCGGCTGTTCCTGATGAACTAGAAATGGCTGTAGCCTCGTTGAGCATTAGAGAGAAGAAAGAGTTTGTGATTCTGACACCCGAAAAGGCTGTTGCCTTGGTGCCACGAGAAATTCTTGCCCGACCAAAGTTTGTGATTGAAACAGCTGTTACCCAGGGTATGACTAGATCCAGTAGGTGCTACACACCGGAAGAGTTGGGTCAAGGAGGGCAGAATAAAGACCAAGAAAAAAGGCCGATCAGTGAAGCCGAAGCTGAGGAGTTCTGGAGAAAAATGCAACCGAAAGATTATTCGATTGTGAAACATCTAGAGAAGACGACGGCTTAGATTTATGTGTGGGCTTTATTGATGAGTTCGCAGTTGCATAGACAGGCTTTGATGAGATCTTTGGATGACACTTATGTGCATGTGGGTACTAACAATGACAATTTAGCAGCCATGATAAACCAGGTCATTTGGGGACATCGAATCAGCTTTTGTGACGAAGAGTTGCCCTTTGAAGGCAAGGTACATAACAAGGCTCTGCACGTCACCATCAAATGCCAGGATAAAGTTATAAATCGTGTTTTGGTCGACGATGGGTCCGGTCTCCATATCTGCCCACTTTTGACTCTCAAGCAACTGAAATTCGACTTGGGAAAGGTTCAACAAAACCAGGTCAATGTGAGAGCTTTCGATGGACTGCAGAGAGACACAATGGGGGCAGTAAACTTGGGAATTCAGATGGGTCCTGCAGTGTTTAATGTGGAGTTCCAGGTGTTGGATATCAACACTAGTTACAACCTGCTTCTGGGAAGACCGTTTATCCATATGGTCGGGGCTGTGCCGTCTACCTTTCACCAACTGTTGAAATTTGTTTGGAAGGACCAGGAATTGGTCATTTATGGTGAAGGGAGTCATTCCAATGGGTATGCACTGATCGTTGATGATGTCTCTCGAGGTTGTGATTTCTACACGGTGGAGCTGGTAAATGCCACCGGTGATGACTTGATTCCACACCCTCCTATGCCTGCCGTATACAAGATGGTTGCTACTGTCATGCTCCAGAACGGTTTCGAACCGGGTTTCAGGTTGGGAAAACATTGTCAAGGAATTGTCAATCCTATTCAGATTCCCGCTAAAGGAGCAAAGTTTGGTTTGGGGTATGTCCCCACGGAGGTTGATGGAGCAGGGGTGAAAACCAAAAGTGTTGATCAAGCATTGGCCAGGCCAATTCCTCATCTGTACCAATCGTTCCCAGTGCGGGAGTATGCCATCGACAACGGTTTGAGGGAAAAAATCTGGGGCCTTTTTTAGGAGATCGATGCGATCATCGAAGAAGAGGCTGGAATATCAGGCATCCGGGACGCAGAACCTGAGGAGCAATTGAAAAAGTGGACTTCCACACCACTCCTGATTTCCCGCTCATTTGGGTAGAAAGGACATGTGTTTTGTTTATTTTCAAAATCGGTGGTAGTCCAGAAGAGGCCCGAGACCCACCCTTTATCCAGCTTTACTTGTTTGAAGTTTTTAAATTCCCTTGTAATATTTAAAAAGGCGAAATGACCCTTAGTCATGGCCAAAGTTTGTGCTTGTTTTTCGATTTAAATGAAAGCCTCTTTTATCGAAAATATGCTTATTTATCTATTTGTATTTTACTTTCCTAACTTTGTTCGTTTATGATTTCAGTAATATTAATTTAAAACCTGTCAATGTCATGTCATGCCATGAACCGAGTGAACGAAATGAAGCAGGTGATGACGAATGTGAGGAATACGAAGAAGAAAATGAGATACCCGAACATGTTGCTGATGAATTTCGACAATTCGAGAATCAACACAAACCGAATTTAGAGGAAACCAAGACTGTAAATCTCGGAGATGTGGAATGTGTTAAAGAAGTAAAAATCAATGTCCATCTGACTGAATCTCAAAGAAGAGGCCTGGTCCGTTTGCTTAGAGAGTACATTGATGTGTTTGCCTGGTCTTATAGAGATATACCAGGGCTGAGCACGAATATGTTGTCCCACAAGTTGCCGATCAATCCAGATTTCAGTCCAGTAAAACAAAAGACTCGGAAATTCAAGCCTGAGTTGAGTTTGAAGATCAAAGAGGAGATTACAAAACAGATCGATTTTCAAGTAGTGGAAGTGGCGCAATAACCAACTTGGTTAGCCAATGTTGTTCCGATTGCCAAGAAAGACGGAAAGATCAGAATTTGTGTCGACTACAGAGATCTCAACAAAGCTAGCCCGAAAGATAATTTTCCATTGCCAAACATTCACATTCTTATTGATAATTGTGCTAAGCACAAGATGCAGTCATTCGTGGATTGTTATGCGGGTTATCACCAGATCCTAATGAATGAAAAAGATGCAGAAAAGACAGCTTTCATTACGCCTTAGGGTGTATATCATTACCGGGTGATGCCTTTTGGTCTCAAAAATGCCGGTGCTACTTACATGAGGGCTATAACGACCGTTTTCCATGATATGATTCATAAAGAGATTGAGGTGTATGTAGATGATGTCATAATCAAGTCCCGCGAGAGTTCAGATCACTTGACTCACTTGAGAAAATTCTTTGATCGCCTGCGTTGATATAATTTGAAGTTGAATCCCGCCAAATGTGCTTTTGGAGTACCAGCTGGTAAGTTGTTGGGATTTGTAGTCAGCAGGAGAGAAATTGAGCTTGACCCATCCAAAATCAAAGCAATTCAAGAGTTACCTCCTCCGAAGACCAAAAAAGAGGTGATGAGTTTTCTAGGAAGGTTGAACTACATCAGCCGGTTCATAGCTTAATCTACCGTGGTGTGTGAGCCCATCTTTATGTTATTGAAAAAAGATGCCTCGACCAAGTGGACCGAAGAATGTCAAACTGCTTTTGATGCCATCAAGAACTATTTGTCCAATCCACCGGTGTTGGTCCCTCCGCGAGAAGGGATTTCGTTATTGCTATAATTGTCGGCCTCGAATAACGCGTTGGGATGCGTGCTTGGTCAACATGATGAGACTGGGAAGAAGGAGCGAGCCATTTACTACTTGAGTAAAAAGTTCACTCCATATGAGGCTCGTTACAGTCTTTTGGAAAGAACATGTTGTGCTTTGACTTGGATCGCTCAAAAGTTGAGACATTATTTGTCTTCTTATACCACATACCTTATCTCCAGGATGGATCCATTGAAGTATATTTTCCAGAAAGCTATGCCGATCGGGAAGTTGGCTAAATGGAAAATGCTTTTGAGTGAGTTCGACATTGTGTATGTGACACAAAAGGCGATAAAAGCAAAAGCTTGGCTGATCATCTTGTGGAGAATCCAGTTGATGAAGAGTATGAACCGCTCAAGACTTATTTTCCCGATAAAGAAGTAATGTTTATGGGTGAAGATATTTCTGAAGCATATCCTGATTGGAGAGTATTCTTTGATGGAGCGGCAAATCACCAAGGGAAAGGTATCAAAGCAGTCTTAGTGTCAGAATCCGGGCAGCATTATCCTATGGCGGCTCAACTCCGATTTAATTGCACAAACAACATGGCTGAGTATGAAGCTTGCATCCTCAGTTTAAAGATGGCAATCGACATGAACGTTCATGAGCTTCTAGTTATTGGAGATTCAGACTTACTGATTCATCAAGTTCAAGGAGAATGGGCCGTGAAGAATCCAAAAATCACACCGTACGTACAGTATATATAGAAGTTGTGCAAGAGATTTCGCAAGATTAAGTTCAGACGTACTCCCAAAACATAGAATGAGTTGGCTGATGCTCTCGCCACCATTGCCTCGATGATTAAACATCCAGATACAAGTTATATTGATCCCTTGGATATAGAGGTAAAAGAGCAGTCTGTTCATTGTTCACATGTTGAAGCAGAACCAGATGGTTTACTGTGGTATTTTGATATCAAGAAGTACTTGGAGACCAGAATTTATCCTGAGAATATAATGTTCAACCAGAAGAAGTCGATACGCCGTATGACACTCAATTTCTTTGCAAGTGGAGAAATCCTTTATAGGAGGACTCCAGATTTAGGTCTTCTCAGATGTGTTGATGCTAGTGAAGATGCAAAGCTTTTGGAACAAATACACGCTGGAGTTTGTGGTACTCACATGAATGGGCTCACTTTGGCCAAGAAGATCCTTCGAGCCGGTTACTTTTGGATGACTATGGAACATGACTGTTGCAAATTTGTGCAAAAGTGTCATAAATGTCAAGTGCATGGAGATTTGACTTGGGTGCCGCCTCATGAACTCAATGTTATGAGTTCACCTTGGCCGTTTGTAGTTTGGGGCATGGATGTCATTGGTCCAATAGAGTCAGCCGCCTCTAACGGACACATATTCATTTTGGTTGCTATTGACTACTTCACCAAGTGGGTGGAAGCAGCTTCGTACAAGTCGGTAACCAAGAAAGTTGTAGCTGATTTTGTTCGCAATAATTTGATATGTAGGTTTGGAGTACCGGAATCCATCATTACTAATAATGAAGCGAATCTCAACAGTCATTTGATGAGAGAGATATGTGAACAATTCAAGATTACTCACCGGAACTCAACCGCCTATCGTCCCCAAATGAATGGAGCAGTAGAAGCTGCCAACAAGAACATAAAGAAGATTTTGAGGAAAATGATTGATAATCGCAGAGGTTGGCATGAGATGTTGCCATATGCTTTGTTGGGTTATCGAACGACTGTCAGAACATCAGTTGGAGCTACTCCATATTTGCTAGTATATGGAACAGAAACAGTTATACCTGCAGAAGTCGAAATACCTTCGTTGAGAATCATCCAAGAAGCTAAATTGAGTGACGCTGAATGGGTTCGCAAGCGGATTGATCAGTTAACAATGATTGATGAGAAGAGAATGGTCGTTGTTTGTCATGGACAACTGTATCGACAAAGAATGATATGTGCTTTCCACAAGAAAGTATGGACCAGAATGTTTGAGGTTGGTCAGTTGGTTCTTAAACACATTTTCCCCCATCAGGATGAGTACAAAGGGAAATTCGCGTCAAATTGGCAAGGACCTTACATGGTTCGTAAAGTGTTATCTGGATGTGCCTTGATCCTGTCGGAGATGGATGGCATCGAATGGCCGTAACCAATCAACTCAGATGCTGTCAAGAGATATTATGTGTGAAGTTTAGTTTGTGTCATTCCCTTGTAATCGTTCTATTTGATTGTAATCGTTCTACTTGCTTGTAATCGTTTCGTTTAAAATTTTATCCCTTTGTAATGAACTACGTCTGACCTGAATTCTCAAGAATAAGATATGTAGGCGGCATATGTCGGCCTCGGTCACCCCTTTATCCCCTTTTAATATTTTTCTTTATACCTGAACTACGTTTGACCTGAATTCTCAAGAATGAGATACGTAGGCGGTCTATGTCGGCCTCGGTCGATTTCTTTGTAAGTTTCTTATTTTGTTAATCCTCGAGAGGGGAAACTACGTTTGACCTGATTCCTGCCTCAGCAGGATACATAAGCGCCACAACGGCTCGGTCATATCTCCCGTAAGATTTCTATTTTTCTCTACACTAGAAACGGGGGCAGAATATTTGGGAAGGACAAAAAAATTCTCAAGGGGAAGATATCTCCAACATAGTTAAGACTGAAGTTACATTGAGAATTGTAACTGGGACAGAATTTTTGAGAGGATCTCAAAAATTCCATAGTTTGTTTGTCAACAGTTAAAGACACGTCAAGACAGTTAAGTGGGACAGAGATTTTTTAGGAGTCTCCCATTTGAATTACATTTTTTATGCTAATAAGTTTTATCTCAATCTTTGTCGAGAGCATCCGAAAGGATGAATTCTCCGAAAACAAACCACAGGTACGGACGACATAAAAAAGGACGCAGCACAATGTGGAACTTTTTCTTAGCAGCGAACTGGGACGTAGTCCGAAGAGGAATGTAAAACTCTTAGGATGCGAGATGAGGAGCGACTTCCACCACAATCAAACCACACCCCTATCAGAAGGCATGTGGGTTCCCTTTAAGTTTATCGATTTTAGTTTCGTATTCGAAAAATTTAGGCTTTCACCGGAGGCATCTTTCCAATCTGAGTGACAATGCACCAAGAGCTTTGAAAACTATGTCCGTGTAAGTTCTTAATTATGGGTGTGAAGCGCGCCACATTCATGGCTAAGAGGTTGCAAGCCTCTTTTTCATACTCGACTTACTTTGTCGCTCTTTCGAAACCAAAGGTGATCTAGCATAATAGATTTCCTTTTCAACTGGTAGATCAAACTACAAACAGCCTGATTCCCTAAGTTAAGGGATATGTAGGCGAGATCGGTGTTGAAAACTAGGTTGTATTCCGACATCCTCTCTCAAATCTTATTCTCGAGCATTTCGATCTCTTCATAATTCGATATCGGGATAGCTTTTGAATTCTTTCATAATCATGCGTCAAATCAAGCGTATCGAACTACAAGTGGACTGAATTCTCATATAGCCTGAGATATGTAGGATACCTGATACCAGGGTTCGGCCATGACTACTAAAGCCCGTACCAAAATTCATTTTCTAAAGATGAAGATGTAGTCGGTCAAAATTGGATTCGTCAATTTCATTTGCCTCAAATTTCTTTCATCAATCCAAGTCAAACGAGGGACAGCTGTTGACACCCAATTTTGACCCTCCACAATATAAATTAATCATCGAGCTTCTTAAATTTTAAACAATTTGAAATAATCGTCTTGAAAAATCCTAAAAAAATATATATTTTAAAATCTCTTTCTAATTAGTTTTGGTTAGTTTTTATTTTTTTTCTTTTTTTTCTTTTCCAGAAATAATTATATAATTTTACATGTTGGTTTATATAATTTTCATCTTTTATACAAATAATTAATAAATAGCCTAAAAATAATGTTTAGCATAATTACACATTTATTTCTTTGAATTAGTAAATTTTATAATTTTCTATAATTAGTTCTCTATTTTAAATAATGAATAAGTCTTGATAATTATTTTGTCTTATTTTAAATTAAGAAGCTCAAATAATTAATCAATAATTATTCATCTTATTTTAAAGTTGCCTCGATTTGGCTATATCTAAGTTCAATTCGGTTAGAATAGCAATTAAAGTGGCCAAATTTTAAATAAAAAAAAAGGTCCATCCTTTTGTTCATAAAACTTGTACACACATCCACGCTCAAACGCTCTCTTTCACCTTTCCCAACCCTCACACACACGTCTTCTCCCCTTTCTTCTTCCCAAAACACTAAAGTCAAGCAAGAACCTAATTTCTTCATTTACCCATCACCCATGTCAGTTCCTCTCCTTATTTTCAAAGATTACAGGCCTCGGAACAGGTTTGTTGACTTCGGCTGAGAGAAATCTCACCTAAATCTGATGCGGATCAAGATGTATCACATCGAATCCAGATCTGCCGGGGTAGGTTATTATCTTGCTTGTTTTTCCTTCCATTCTCTCCCATCAATCTCTCATCTCCCGCTCAAATGACTATTAGAATTCAAACCTTTATTTTCAACTATAAATACATGGTATTGGTGCCATTTAGAGAGGGGAGGGACACGGAAGAAGAAGAGAATAAAATTTTGAAGGTTGGAGAATAGTATTCCACGAAATCAAACCCACGAAGGTTTAAGCCTCAGATTTTTGATTTTCTTTCACGTTTTTTTACTCATCTGTTGGTGGGTCACAGGTCGAATCACTCAAGCTCGTCGTCCTAGTCTCGTTGCCCAGAAGAAGGTTAAATACTTCTAACTTTACTTTGTGTAATTCCTGTTAGTTTTAAGTATACCTTTCTTGATCATTGTATTGGTTATTATGTGTTAAGATTGAGTGGTTTAGTAACAAAAATCTGATTTTATCTTGTGGGAAGTTTAGTTTGTATGAAAGAACTCATAATTCTTGGCCTGAGTGTTAGTTGATCACTTTCCTCTATTTCGTTTCCAATGTCTATATTAACCTGCTCGCATCTCGTATTCAAGTTATATGACTAATCATCTCACTGAATGTCACTGCCTGACCTTCAGAACGAGCTTATATTTTGGAATTTGTTGATTAATGTTTGGTATTACCTTGATTAAGCATTTTGTTGGAAAGTCGTGTTGATCGAGTACGTTATAGTTCTTATTTGTGCTAATGCCTATTTGAGTTATATAAAATTTGATTGTTTGCTGTAAGTTTTGGCAGAGTTGAGTTCACTTTCTTATCGTTTGTCAGATTGAGATTCGTATCCTTATCGTAGTTGCATTTTGATATCATTAAGATCTCGTTAAGTTCGAACAGGGCACGAGGCTACCTCTTCCTCAAAGCCATATTTGTTAATCATCACCGTAGGTTGCCATTTTGTTTTCACTATTTTTCGTTCTTAGCATATCTGAGTTCATGGTTATTCGAAATTCTATATTATTCATCTAAGTTGTGGTTTGATTGCTTGTCGGCTCTATTTCGATTTATCTTAAATGTTGTCTTGTTCTATATTCAGCATGGCAGATTCTACTTAAAATCTAGTTCCAGCTTCTGTATAGTTGATTAGGTTCTTTGTTGAGCCCAAGCGTAAAAATCATAATCTGGTTGTTCCGACCTGTTTGGTACATATTGTTTAGCTTTAGTCCTTGCAGACTACTGTTTAGTATAAATGTGATTACTTTGAATAATTTTACCTAGTACATGCGGAGAATTAGTTGAGTCTCAATTTGAATTAATGCTTCTAATTGTCTAATTTGTCTTCAGCCTTTAGTTGTAATTTAATTTTGAGTTTAAATGGGTGATATAACATTCAATTATCAATATCTACGATATTCTACAATACATTGCTCCTGCTGTGCTATTTCTTCCTTCCTTAGGCAG
The DNA here is from genome assembly GCA_029582605.1 of Solanum gracilifrons. NCBI lineage: Eukaryota > Viridiplantae > Streptophyta > Magnoliopsida > Solanales > Solanaceae > Solanum > Solanum gracilifrons. Next base: position 15,106 of record JAJOOH010015501.1, read on the forward strand.
TAATAAAAAATGTTAAATAATTTAGTAGTTGCACAACTTGTTCTTTTCGGTGGTTCAAATTTTAGTGTGTTTATTCATGAAGTTATCTCTTGTAATTTCTTTTCAACAATGGTTGTGAACGATTTCAAGTTAAATAAATTATCATTCTAATTCTTGTCATTTTTTTATGCATGAACTCCCTCGGTTTGAGTCTGTAGGACTCCCCTTTTCCTCTTGCATCTTGAGTTGGTTGAAACCCAACATTCCTCCTTCTTCGAGTCAACTTCGCCATTGTTTCCAAGTTTTGGAAGCTGATACAAATAATAGGTTTCGAAAGGCTGAAACATAGCTTGTATACACTGATATACGGCGATATACGCCGACATATATGGTAAAAATGCAGCAGCCACAGGTTGAGGTCGGGAATAAAAAATACAGGTGTTCGAAAGCAAAAACTACATGAAAAGGGCTAAGAAACGATCAATATACACCGATATACAACTGATGTATACCAAAAACGGGATTGAGAAAAATCCTGAGAAATTGCAGCGAAATTGGCCCAAAAAGGAGGCCCAAATTCAATTTCTCCTTTACCTAACTTATTTAATTGTGTGATTATTTTTTTTTTTTTTTTTTTTTAAATTGCGACTTAATTTAATTCCCCAAAAGATAAACCATATTCTTTATGTTAGTTTCTTTAAAAATAATTCATTTTTATCAACTCTTATGCTTATTCAAATATTTTTAGTCAAAACTTTCACTTATCTTTAATTAGATTAAAATAATTTCTTGGTTTGTCTACCAAGTTGGTTCGAATTATTATTTCTAAAAAAATGACGTAAATAAATTTTAATTAATCTAATTTTGTTAAAATCCTAATTGACCAAGTTGTTTCAATTAAGATCCTATTTTCTAAAAATTTAAAACTATTCTTTATTTAACTATTTTTATCAAAGTTAATCGAATATCGTAAAATATTATATATTTTATGTTAAACCATTTTCCTAAATTTTTTTAAAGATATGTTCTTTAAGGGTCTTCTTCATTTAAATAACTTTTTTGACTCATTTCAAAATTGTTCTAAGTTAAAGTGTGTATATAT
>JAJOOH010015502.1:0-15015 GCA_029582605.1 Solanum gracilifrons
ATATATTCCTAAATTTATAATGAATATGTTATTGTTATTGTTATATAAATGAATTTTCATAGATAAAAAGTAGCAGAAACTATACATTATAAATTGCATCAAACTCTAGATATAGGCATAAAATAACGAAACTACAAAAATTGTACCTTCAAATATGAGTGTTGAACGAAAAGAAACAGAAAATTCAGGAAATCGACGTCCCCAAATCATTAGACTTCCAGAAAAAAAGAGTTCGATCTCCATTAAAATCCTTCTCAAAACCCAATGAAATATCCAATCCAACTTCGATATGAATTCATGCTAAATCTTCTTTTCTTTCTTTTTCACAGTTCTCACCAAATCTAATAACCAAAGTTTGTTAAATATTTGGCAACCACTAAAAATACTCATATTTGATTAATATAATATTCAACAGAACACTTTGAATAGGGATATTTTTGTCATTTTCTCATATAACTATTAGATTATTTAAGAGATAATTTCTTATTAATCCAAAAATAAAACAAAACTACATATTATAACATGTTAATTTATATATACTGATAATGTAAAAATTTTACACTATTAATCTATCACGTATATAAGTCAAATCCATTTGATAATAATTAGAGTTTCACATTGATCATGAAATTGTACGTAGAGAATGGATCTCTTCACATGTACCTACCGCCCACTTAATTATGATTAGGGAATTATGGCATCCTTTTATATAATAAAAAAAAAAATCTACACTAAAAAATAATTAATAATATTTTTTCATTTATTTTTTTCTATATTCTATATAGGGTCAAACCCTAAAATCTTTCTCAAGGGTCAATCATGTACTTCTATACACTATACAACAAAAAATACCAAATAAAGCACTAGTAGATCATGAACACCAAATAAAGCACTTTGGAAGTCAATATAATTTTTTTGAAGAAATGATTCGACACGAGAGTCTGTTTGAATTAGCTGATTAAAATAAAAATTATGTGTTGAAAATTATTTTTAAATGTTAGAAATTAATTTTATAAATTTATGTGTAGTTACATGTTTGATCAGAAGTAATAATAAAAAATAGTTATTGTATTCCCTAAAAAGATAGATTATTTTTCAACTTTAGATTTTCTTAAATATATTTATATAAGTGAATTTAACTTATATCGAGGACAATACGTCTATCGTTGAAAGGGGGCACGACTCGCTGAATTCAAATCAGAAATCATCAACACAAACGAAATACTCCTTCATTGAGGAGTCGTTCTTGCTAGAAGCATACCGATAGCGTAAGTTTTTTTTAACGTTATTAGTCTAATTTAACATGTCATAGCATGTAATACGTTTGTCTTATTTTTCAAAATAGTAATTATTTTTAGGTGCTCGATCAAAAAAAAAAAGTTACACTCTCAATTATATAAATTAAAACCATTTTCCAATTATTAGAGATTCTACGTAATTTATTTTTTTAGCTTAAGAAAAAATATAATTATAGATCTAATCGTTGACCAACACACTTTTTTAGTTTTATATATTTACGTTGACTTTTTCCAGCATGCATAATTATTAATTTCACTAACAAATTTTCACTGTTTTTATTCCTTTGTTTATATTATTGCAATTAAATTAAAGTTCATTTTTTTGCTTCAGTATATGTTAATCATTTCGAGAAAAAAAGACAAAAGACATAAACCCTATTTTCATGTAAATATTCACCTAACTTTTAAATGAAATAATGACAAAAACAAATCCTTAATTAAAGTTTCACTTAATTTGCGTTTGTCTTTTTGTCATGCAGCGTTTCATGCGTAAAATTATCGTCACTTATAAGTTATTAAAACAATCACTACAAAAAAGAAACTAATCTCTAGACGTCGATTTGTATTTTCCGAATTTTAGACACTAAAGAAATCGATCTTCGGAGGTTGATTTTTTTCTATTTTTTTTAGGTGATTGATTTTCCTAAATTACAAATTTTCAGAACCATTATGTTGGCTGCATATATGCAATTTCCTCGAAGATAAACTTTATAAAAATGTAGGCAAATTAATCTAGCATTCAACTTGTTCCCAAAGTTAGGCAAAAAAGCAATAACATGAAGTATTGTTGCAATATTCATCCACTCAAAAATTAAAATGTATACTACTACTATATATTATACATAATATGTATGTTCATACTAATTATTATTAAAAAGTCAACATAGGCCAACTTTTTTATTTCACTATAAATTCTTCATACTCAATCTATTTTTGTCCAATCACAATTTTTTTTTTGACATTTTTTGGTGTAAGCTTAATTTGCTCAAGAAGAAAAGGCTCTCAAATATTGTCATTTTTCTTCATTCCCAAGGTAATGTATACACGTATCTTAGTATTTATTATTTTCTCCGTCTCATTTTTGGATGAGAAAAAATTGTTTCAGAATTAGAATGATAAGAATATTATATTATCGAGATTGAATAGATATATTAGTGACTTGCATGCTTATATTATAACATTACAAATTTCAAACGTTCTTAAAAAAAAAAAAAAAAAACTTGTGCACTCAGTCAAATAGATTTACATAAATGGTAATGAAAGATTTAATATATATGTCGGTGAATAATTTATATCTAACATGATTCTTTGATAATTCATCGTTAAAAAGGGAAGGATTAGCGTCGAATTTTTTATTGTTCAGCAATAAAAATTATAATTCATCGCTATATATTTATACTTTTTTTTAATATAGTGATTCTTGAAAATTTAAAAGAAGTGTCTTCAAAAGAACGGTAAAATTGTGTCCTTGTGACTTATAGGGTATGAGTTTGAATCGTGAAAAGTGTTACTAATATTTGCATTAGAGTATGTTAGCTATACGGAGTATACTGCGGCTTTAATTTTTCAACCTTGCATGAAATATGGAATGTTTTGTACATCGAACTGTCTGTTTTTTTAAAATTATTTCTTGGAAGTTGGGTTTGACAATTTGAGATTGTGAGTGGTTTTAACATTTTGGAAATTGTGTGATTCTTTGAGTTTTTTGCAAGTGAAATAAACTATGTACCTGAATAATGATGGAGTACTATTTAAAAAATTCATGTGATCAACAACTTTGAGTAATATTCCTAATTTCAACGTTTTTTTTCTTTCTAAAATTTGATAATTTAAATACTTTTCCTCCCTAAAGTAATCCGTTTTCAGATTGTATTTCTTATATTATAAAAAGAAAATGATAAAATAAAAATTATCTAGTGACAAATTAATTGTTTACTGATGTTTTTGAAGAACAATGTTATTATTTACTACTAGTACTAACTATAATAATGGTCAAAAACATAACCATCACCTTTTTGCAAGTTTATTCACATATTAACTATCAGTTATTGTTCTTCTCCTTTTTTTTTCATATAAACTATCACTATCTATATTTAATACATACCTAGTTGAGTAGATGGTGACAATCCAGATAAATGAAGGGAACAATAGATAGTTGGACTAATCAGTTTTGAGGTGTGTTTTAATTTTTTAGTCAATACATAGATGGTGATAGTCCAGGTAGGAAAAGTGAACAACGGATAATTGGACTAATGAACTTCAAAGTATGTTTAAATTAATACATATACAGTTCAGGTAGAAAAATTACGAAATAGCTGATAATTAGACTATATAATCGGCTTCAGAGTATATGTGGCCGCCTAATCAATATCGAAATGTGTTTTAATACATACATGGTGACAGAGGCGTATCTAGGAGGGGTTCACCGGGCTCACGTGAATCCATGCTCCACTCCTGAAATCATATATGGTAGTGTTATGTTTTTTAAAAAATATTTAAATATAGATATGTGAACCCATAGTTGAGTATCATACAATGCGATTACGCCTGGGTGCGCACCTCTCTAAGTGAAGTTAGAAATTTGAATGTTTCATTTCTCTTGTTTTATTTTCCTTTCTAAAATTGGATAACGCCTCTCTAAGTGGTTTGGATAGGTAAAAATAATTTTGGACCTATAATTTTTAAATTTTAATTATTTTTAGTGATAAAAACCTAAATTTTAAACCAATCAACTTTATATCTTAGATCCACTTGTTCGTAATAGTGCACCCATCATCTTAAAATCCTGGATACGCCTCTGCATGGTGATACACTGATAATTCAGATAGTTAAAATATGAAACTCATGGAAAACTGATATTATAAGACTCTCTTAGGTACAAAGATTAGATTTGGAGTGTTGAAAACGCATTATGAGGCCTTCTTAAAAGGCTAAAAAACCGGACTTTTTAATTAATGAAATGAATTGAGTGATTGTATGTGTAAGAAAGCATATTGTATAATTATAATATTACCTTTAAACCGTTAACCCCATGTGATCTTGCCTCATTTCTCTTGGCTTCCTTCAATTCCAACTTTATTACTTTTCACATATACTTTTAATAAATGTCCTATATATATATATACTATATAGTTTTTGCACAAGATCCATTGCTCTACAAATTCCAATACCAAAAATAAAAAAAAGTCATAACACTTTTTAGTAGTTCATTTTCAATCATAGAACAACCTTGTTTGATCAACTATTGACATATATTGTGTGGTAAGTGTTGTAGTTTTGGTTAAATATCAATAAAGGCAGTTTCAGAATTTTAACTTAACGAGTTTCAAGATTCTGAGGTCTTTGAAAATATTGGTGTAGAATGTAACTTGTGTTCATATTACTTTTCGGAGTTTTTCACGTATATATTTATAGTCTATGTTGAAAATAATGTGTGTGTTTTTTCAATCATAAAACCTTTGTTTGAACTATTGACATATTGTTTGGTAAGTGTGTAGTTTTGGTTAAGTATCAATAGAAGAGTTCCAGAATTTTAACTTAACGAGTTCAAGATTCTTAGTTTTTCGAAAATATTGGTGTAGAACTTATATTCATACTACTTTTCGGAGTTTTTCACGTATATATTTATAGTCTATGTTGAAAAATAATGTGTTCTTACAATCATAGATTGAAATTGTGTGGTATAAATGTATAGTTTTGGTTAAGTATCAACAAAGGCAGTTCCAGAATTTTAACTTAACGAGTTTCAAGATTTTGAGTTTGTCGAAAATATTGGTGTACATAGAGCTTATATGTATAGTACTTTTCATAGTATATACTTACTGTATATATATGCTGAAAATAATGTGTTCTTTCAAGATTTGATCTTTACTTGATTGTTATATGTATCCCTTCGACAGAAAATTATACTGTTCAGACATAGTTAAAGTTATCTTTTATGTACAGACATTGAACCCCCTTAGTGAAAATCTTGGCTATGTCGTTGTATTTGTAGTCTTTGAGTTTAAGTGTTTGGTTTTTAATTTTAATTTTTTTTGACATTTTTGTAGGTGGATTTGGCTCCATATATGAGATGGGGTTAGCTAGAAATCCTAATATAAGAAGTGGAGATTCTTTAGAAGGAATGTTGAGTGACTATATGGGAGGAAAAGCAGCAAAAATGAGATCACAAAAAGGTTCTTCAACTAAAGTTGTGACAATATTAACTTGTTTACAGTTTTCTTTTGCTGTTTATGCAACATTTCTTCTGTATTACATGAGTCCATCAATAGATTTAAGTAGTAAACCAGATTTTACTTGGGCTACGCGTATCGCTCAGTCGTGGAAACACTTCATTATACCTCCACATGTTGTTAGTCATGTTGTTGAGTCAAAATCAGCTGTTGATGTTTGTGAACATGAGAAGATTGATTTTGAACAGAAGAAGTCTAATGATGCACTTATGATTAAGTTGAAGACAGAGTTGTATCAAGAATTGAGGGATTTTCAGAACAAGAATCTTGGTGGTACTGAGACACTTTCTGAGTTGATGTTAATGAAGTCTAAATGGGATTTACGCGGTCCAAACAAGCCGAAAATCACTGTGATATTGAATCATTTCAAGAGGAAAACACTGTGTTCTCAGATTGATTCTTTACTTGGACAAACACTTCAATTTCATCATGTTTGGGTTGTCGCGTTTGGAAGTCCTAATGAGGAATCACTCAAGAGGATTGTAGATAGTTACAATGACTCGCGTATAAGTTTTATAAGTTCATCTTATGATTTTAAGTACTATGGAAGGTTTCAAATGGCTTTGCAAACAGAAGCTGATCTTGTGTATATCGTAGACGATGACATGATCCCAGGGAAGAAGATGTTGCAGATTTTAGCACATGTTGCAGGAACAGACAAGTATATGAATTCTGTTTTGGGAAGTATTGGTAGGATTTTGCCTTTTAGACAGAAAGATTTCATTTTTCCGAGCTATAGGAAGTTTCGATCCAAGGAGGCAGGGCTTTATTTGCCTGATCCTGCTTATAATATCACTGTGGATAGAATTGTTCAAGCGGATTTCCTATCGAGTTCTTGGTTTCTTTCTGCTGAACTTGTCAAGACACTTTTCATCGAGACGCCCTTCACTTTCATGACAGGAGAAGACTTGCACTTAAGGTAATGCTTTCTACTTCAATTATGTTACAAAATGATCTGTGTTAGTTCTTTTATTAGTTCAACTTGATGATACAAAAGTACAGTACAATTTGCTTGTAGATAGATATAGTATGATCAGAGTGACATAATTTATGACACTCCAACTCGTCCTCATTGTGTCTCGTGGATATCCCATGCTGACGTGACACATAAATTTTGGTAAGTTGGAGTGTTCAACTAACACAGTGAAGACGAGTTGAGGTGTCTAGATGTGCGTAATCAAAGTTGGAGTGTTTACTTGTCAGTTGAGGCCAAGTTTGAGTGTATGTTTATGTATTACGCCTTGCAGTTACGTGTTTGAAGTTTCTAAGAATTTTACTTTCGTGCGAAAAAAATGCAGCTATCAGCTTCAGAAGTACAGAAATGCTGGTTCATTTGTGCTACCAGTTGATCCAAATGACAAAGAAACATGGGGTGACAGTGAGCACAGACTTGCTTATGTATCCGAAACCACTGTTATATTCAAGGACACGGTTCAAGTCCGAGATGATCAGTGGTGGAAAGCACTCTCTACTGGTTACATAACGCAATGGGCAGCGATGAATCCTCAGAAGATTGATGTACTTTTCTACGCCCATTCTGTCGATGAAGTTAAAGCTCTCGCGCCTCTTCTTGAAAAGTTCAGGTCAACAGTTGGAAAAAAGGCCTACATTGTTGTCTCAGGAGGCAGTTTCTGCCCTTGTGAAGATGCTGCTGCAGCTTTGAAATGGCCTAAAATAGTATGCACAGAAAGGAGGTTCAAGATTATGGATTTAGGAGTTGGGGCTTTATCTGGGATATCGAATTCAGAAGTCCCTGTCGTTCAAGCAGTCTATGCCAGCATGAAAGGACTAATCAAGATTCACAACCCGAGCCTCGTGATCACAGTAGCTGATGCAGATTCTAATGTGATGAAAGCACTCAAGATGGCTGTAGAAACTAACACAAACAGTTCAAAATTGGTTCTTCTACCTAGATCATCTGTCACTAAGGTTCTTTGGATGGCTGATCTTCGTTCCACAGCATTGCCAAGTAAGATATCGATGAACCTTACACCTTACATTTCCCTTGTACCTCGATTTAACATATGATCTGTTATTATCTGTTGTTTCTAGTACTTCCGTCACCTCTAAGGTAGGAGTAAGGTCTGCATACATTCTATCCTCCCCAGACCTCACGTTGTGGGACTAGACTGGGTATGTGGCTGTTGTTATATTGCATCTATAGTCTGAACAATGCAATTTGTACTTGCTGCAGATTGGAACCGTATGACGCTTTCTATAAGCATCATCACACAGAACAGAGCTAATTCACTAGCAAGGCTTCTCAAGGCGCTCAGTGACGCGTACTACATAGGTGATCAAGTACCTATAACTTTCAACATGGATAGTAAGGTAGATGAGGCAACTATAAAGCTTGTTAACTCATTCAATTGGCCTCACGGAACCAAAACTCTTCGAAGAAGGATCATCCAAGGAGGCCTAATTCGAGCTGTTAGTGAGAGTTGGTACCCCTCATCGGATGATGATTTTGGTCTGTTACTCGAAGATGACATCGAAGTTTCCCCATACTATTACCTATGGATCAAATATGCTCTGTTGGCCTACCACTATGACCCTCAAATATCACTCCCTGAGCTCTCCTCCATCTCTCTTTACACGCCACGTTTGGTGGAAGTTGTTAAAGAAAGGCCTAAATGGAATGCAACTGACTTCTTCAAACACATTCATCCAAACACGCCATATCTCCATCAGCTGCCTTGCAGTTGGGGCGCGGTGTTTTTCCCCAAGCAATGGAAGGAATTCTACGTCTACATGAACATGAGATTCACGGAAGATCCAAAACAAAATCCAGTACAGATACCAAAATCAAGAACTAATGGATGGCAAGCTTCTTGGAAGAAGTTCTTGATAGACATGATGTACTTAAGAGGATACGTTAGCCTTTATCCGAACTTTCCAAATCAAATGAGCTTTTCAACAAACCATATGGAACCAGGAGCTCACATAGCAGCTAAGAACAATGTAGTTAAACATAACAAGGCAGATTTTGAGGTGCCATTGATCAAAGAAGACTTCAAGAACCACTTACCTAATGGGAAAATGCCTCAAGCTTCGAAGTTACCTTCGTTGAATCTCTTCAATCAACCTGTTTCATTAAAAGGCTTAAAGACAGCAGGAGCAAAACTCGGAACAGACGTACTACAATGCAGTCCAACGGAGATAGTATCCGTTCACCACGATACAGGTTTACCATCACATTGTGCAAGATTCTGATTACAAATTACAATTCTTTTTATTTTCCATGTTACATTATTTTGTTGCAGCCAAAAGTGGCTTTCTGTATCCTTTTTGTTATCAATCAAACAAAAAATTCACTCACAAATTTTTAACATTGCCTTTTGAAGTTTGATCATTAATAGTTTTCATTTTCTTACAAATTTTTTTAGACTTCAAATCATACAGTTTGAGATTATCATGTCATTGCAACAAAATCTCATGTTTCAATCAACATGTCCTTGTAACTAAAACAACATCTCGGGTCGGGTCGGGTTGGGTCGGGTCGGCAGAGCCCATTCGGCCCATAAATCTATTGGTATTTGTCTTTTAACACCTAACCAACACTCTCTGAATCACGGCCTCAAGTATTGATCAATCTACTCTGATATCAATTGTTATAAACTAAACATGCTTGAGAGTCCAAAACCAAATAATGAGTATTCTTTTTCTTTTCTTGGTACATAAACTCATTATTTTTTTCTTTTTAATCAACTAAGGACAATTGAAATATAACATTGTCAATGCATAAAAGTTAAACTAACGTCGTGATCTAGTGAGTGAAAGAGTCCTACTAACTAACACCAACATGGAAACTTGGCAGTTAGTCTCAAAAAAAAGTACAATGTTAAGCAGAGTGGGGCAGAACTCATATGACACAATTTTATTTTATTATTCAAAATAATCCAGAAAATTGTGCTTTTGCTTTAAAAAAATGTAGATGGTTTACCTAACATAAGTTAATTAAATGCATTTGTTATGGATGATAAAACATGAAAGAAGCATGTTGGCAAATATAATAATGTCATCTCATGTTCATAAATAATGAGATCATTATCATAGGTTATTGGGTCGTATATGTGTCAGATTTTTCAAAAATACACTATATTTAAAGAATTTGATACGTATTCATTGACATTTTAAAAGAGTTTAAGCAACATAGTTAAAAAATATATATATATATAAAAAATTACACATAAAACACTCACATGAATATAATAACAGGCTCAATATAAAGATGAAAGAGTCAAATGCTTAGCTCGATGTCTAATTTCATGTATACATTTTTATTATAAAAGGGGGAAAATATATAAATATTGTCATGCAAAGTTGAATACATCCATATCTTATTCAACATTAATTTGACAAAATCAAGATTTTGATAGTTTCTCCCATGTTTATCAATTAAGCTCTATAAAATTGCATTAATATTTCAGTAGCAAATTTTATTAAACTATCCAAACGAAAAGTCTCTCTATATATATATTAAAGATCACTTTTTCTTATAGTGCTTGATTTTCGAGACATATTAAATAAATAAGGGTAATTTAATAAATTATACCTTATATTTACTCTCTTCGTTTCATAGATGACCCTATATATCAAAAATAAATATTTCAGTTCACTTGATAATTTAAAAAATAAGAAAATTTTATTATATTTTTTTTCTTTTACCATTAGTACTAAATAACCTCATAAAATACTATTATTAATAAGTTTTTAAATTAATAAAAATACATCTCTAATAGTAAAAGTTTTCTTAAAAGTTATATCAACTCAAAATGAGTCGACTAATATGAAATGAAACGAAAGGAGACATTTATATTTTGGAACGAGTGAAATGAGCTAAAATAAAATTTATTTTGAGACGGAGAGAATAATTCACAAAGGATAATATAGTAAATTAGAAAAAAGACAAATTTTCATTTATTTTTTTCCTGTTTCATAATTTCAAAGCAAAACACATATTTTATTTTATTTTCAAAATTTTGTAACATTTCTTCCCCAATAAGTCGAAAACCTTGAACCCGATCTCTTAGGAAGATCTATCTTTCTTCTTCGTGAAAACCCATCGGCGGAACCTGTAAATCTCTCAAACCCTAGTTTTATTTTTCTCATTTACGATTCTTTTAATGCCCATTTATTTGATTTTATTGGGTTTTAACAGTTAAATTTGAAGATTTTAAAAAAAATAATCAAATGGCTGATCGTAGAAATGGAGATTAGGGTGTTTTTGGTAACGAAAAGGGTTTAATTAAGAATTTTATTTACATTTTTTGAGAGTTTTTTTCTATGTCAAGAATGGATTTTCAGTTTTCACATTTGAATGTCAGCAGCATTGTTGATAGTTTAGTCTTAATTTGATTCATTTTATTTTAATATTTATAGGAGAGTAAAGGGTTTTTTTAAAAAAAAAATATATATATATATTTGTAATTTGCTGTAATTTTGATGTTGGAGGTTTATTGTTGAGATCAGTAAGCAAGATTTGTTAACTCCATTTTTAAGGAAATTGTAAAAATGGTAACTTTGTATTTGTTTTACACACTTGTTTATTTTTATGTGTTTTACTTGAGCTGAGTGTCTATCAAAAATAGTCTTTGTACCTTCACTAGTTAGGGATAAGGTTGTGTACACATGGGAGGGTCCATCCAGACCCCATTTGTGTGATTACACTGGGTATGTTGTTATTGTTGTGTAAAAATTGTAACTTTAAAGTTACAAACATAAAGGTTTTTGTTTTCATGTTGTTGAAGTTTCAGCAGAAACATAACTTGCTTATGAAAGGAAATGTCTTTATTGTAAAACTTTTATCCAGTCAGAGTATAAGGATCGTTAGCTGGTTTTGTTTGGAGTCTTTAGTTAGTAAATTGAATTGAGAGATTGAGTTTTTGGGAGAATGGTTGTCCAAATTCTTTTTCCCCGGTGTGCTGTATAGTTATGGTTCACATGTGCTATTAGATTCCACATTTTTTTGATAGAACTTTTTGCCAAGACATTACTAGCGATTGATCATAATGTCAGGTTAAAAGATTAGGTGACATCATTTAGGTGTTGGGTGTGACTTTTTTCTTTTGAGTGATTGTGATGTGTGACTTATTGTCCCATGACTAATAGGATTTTAACTTTCAGGCATGTGAATTTGCTCTCTGAAACTGGAGGATGCTCAAGGAATTGGTTTTTGCCTAGTGCGTGACCTTTGAGTTGAGCAACTTTTGTGAAAATGGGAACCCCTTACCGCAGGTTGGTAGGCAATATTTGCATGTCTCTATAATGAATTTCAAAGTTGAGCTTATCGTTAACACATTTAGCTTAAATCACCTTCTTTCTGTTATTCCTATCGATGCAGTGGGGCTTTCAAAAGATCAAATGATAGTACTAGACTTGTTATAACCACTATCATGGGAATGGTGTTTGGATACTTTGTTGGGATTTCTTTTCCATCTGTTTCTCTAACAAAGGTATTGTAGCGCAATGCCTGCATGGTTCTTGTGGTATAAACCAATTCAATTTTTTCGTTCATTACAATCTTCGGGTCATTTGCAGATTAATTTACCTTCAAGCCTAATATCAACTCTCGATTATGCCTTCAATGATGATCATAGACGTGCTATAGAGCGTACTTTCCCGGAGAATCTTGGTTCTGGTAGTACTCCTTTAACACCAAAGGTATTTATTTCATTGTTGATTGATGGAATATCATTACAAGTTATAATGACTATGTTTTGTATGGTGAAATAGCTTTAGGGACTCCATGTGGGAGGAAATAACATTTAACTCCATTTTATGGTTGGAGGGTGAGGATGGGGGTAATTTTAGCTATTTCTGAGTTGTGTTGTGGCATATACAGTTGTTTTAGCTACCGAAACCAATAAAAGGTATTAGACCAAATGCCCTGGCCAATTTCATTATTTTTTAGTGTACTGGTAGTATTATGTTGGAGAAACAGTTACTATGAAACTAAAGGCCCTTTGTCCCTGTTGCATATAATTTGCTGTATTTGTAATATATCTCTCATATACAATCTCTAAGAAAAATATATCTCTCATATAAAGACAATTTAGTGTGTTCTTCTTTTTTTCATTCCAGTCCTGTTATTTGCTAAGTATCATTTTGAATATTCAAAGATGGAATACACATTTTCTTGGTCCACACAAAGTTGAGCAAAGAACTGTTTGGGTTTATGAGACTTGGTCTAGTCTGAGCCAGAACTGAATAGATCTAAATATCAGTAATCTCTCCCCCACCTACAGGCTACAGTCATATCTACCATTATAACAGAATAAATTAAGGTGGTTTCTTTTGTAAAACATTCTCGAAGGAAATTGCTTTTTATTGGGAAACATTTTGTCTTATCAAATGTCAGCCTAGTTTTCAAAACTTAATTATGTCACAGAAATTTGGATTGAGGGAGTAGTAGCGTAAAATTAGCTAGAAACATTGAGTATTACTGGATCAATGGTGCATTGTTATAGTAGTATGCGTGGTTCATATCTAAAGCCGCCAAGCTTTTCTGTGTTTGCTTTGTGACAAGCTTTTCTAATTCCCTGTAGAATAAAGAGAAGATGGAGAAATAAATGCTTAATACATGATTATTTTGCATTGGGAGATGGTGTAGGATATTGATTCTAATGCCATGGTTGATTTAGGATCTGGATCACCTAGACATTTGTTCTGAAATATTGATGGGCTGCTTTCCTTTTTGCAGATATATGTCCCATCAAATCCTCGCGGCGCGGAGTCATTGCCACCAGGGATTGTGGTCTCAGAATCAGATTTTTATTTGCGAAGGTTGTGGGGTGAACCAAGTGAGGTATGGATCAAATATCTCTTATGATATTGTTTAACCTGATTTAACAAAAATGAAAAGAATGTGTGGTAGTTGAATCGATTATGAAACCTTTTACTGTGTTTGCTTAAGAGAAAGAATCTGCAACTGTCTTGCTCTTCATGAGCTGTTCTAGTAATCATATCATTGCCCTTCATGGCACAAACTTTATGTTAGACACTTTAATGTTTGTAATGGTGCTTCTTAGTCAGTTTTGGTTTCTTATATGTGCTCCTTAGAAAACGAGGCAGTTGGATACTGAACATGATGAGTATACGTGCATTTTAGAACTGGCGTACAACTTTATGCACTATGGCCTGTTCTGACCTGAAGTGTCTTAGTGTCAACTTTTTGACATACATTAGTCGAACTTCTGTCAGTTTCTGGCCAATCATTATCGGATTGGACTAGAACGTAGGGTGAGAAGGGACCGTGTTCAATATTCAAAATTGTCTTTTTTAGTTGGTGCTTCTTCTGGCTATGGTCTTGTTGAAAAATTGTGGTATTTTCAGGATCTGACAAAAAAGCCCAAGTACTTGGTTACATTTACGGTTGGTTTGGATCAAAAGTACAACATTGATGCAGCGGTTAAAAAGGTGACAGCAATGAAGCAATTCTACTGATAAATATTATATTGATATTATGGAGCTTAGTGTTTATTTCTCTTTTCTCTTGACAGTTGACGTTGTATTCCATATACTGAGTCTTATATTTTATATATACATGGATTAGTTTTCAGAGGATTTCCAAATTTTGCTTTTCCATTATGATGGTCGAACAACCGAGTGGGATCAATTTGAATGGTCCAAGCGTGCAGTTCACATCAGTGTTAAGAAGCAGACAAAATGGTAAGACTTTGAGTTTAGTTATTACCCTTTGTATTCCAATTCTTCTGTTTTTTATTCAAGATTTCAAGAATAATGTGTGATAGTGAATTTTTACTAATTCAGGAAGTCCCTTTTTATTAGCGTGTTTGTCCCCATGTATAGGAACATGTAAAATGACGAGAATGTTGTTGTTTGCAAACGATAACTAAGCCTCTTGATTCTTTATATACACTGATAGTGTGAAACCATTTTCACTATCAGGCCACAAAAAATAAATACATGTAATTGTCCATAAAAAGTGGTCTTCATAACCTGAAAAGTAAGACAGGCTACTAGTTAGAACAGGTTAAAATATATTGACAGTGTAGAAGTTTTTAACTGTGTTAGTGCATACAAGTTATGTCCAATCCCTTTGCATCCATAATTTGTAATTACTTTCTATGACAGGTGGTATGCAAAGAGGTTTCTGCATCCAGATGTTGTAGCTGCCTATGATTACATATTTATATGGGATGAAGATCTTGGAGTTGAGCACTTTAATGCAGAGAAGTAGGTGCCTTTCCATTGTTCTGTCACATGATTTCTCATTCTTTTCAATCAGAAAAAAAAGTATTTGGTGTCTTTAGAATCTTCTTCCATATGAATATCGTCACCTGAATATGGCAGATATATGCAACTAGTTAAGAAACATGGTCTAGACATCTCTCAGCCTGGTCTTGAACCCAACAATGGACTCACATGGCAGATGACTAAGAGGAGGGGTGACAGAGAAGTTCACAAGTATGTTCATTGTGTTTAGGGGGGGGGGGGGGGGGGGGCGGGGGGGGGGGGGGGGG
>JAJOOH010015503.1:0-22143 GCA_029582605.1 Solanum gracilifrons
TAAAGTCTAAACCATTTTCCTCGTGGGATCGATCCCAACCTATAAGTTGGGTTCTTTACTTGATAACGATCGCTTATACTTCTGTAAGGAGGTGTAATTTGAGCGTATCACATATCAATTTTAATGTGTAATGTAGGTATTCACCTCCACATCATCACATGAGAATCATAGGTAATCGCCTCCATGATCAACCTAAAGGCTAATGGGTAATCACCGCTTGCCTTCGGAGTCACACATATATAAAGGGTAATCACCTCACACTCCCATGTTTAACTAATTAGGAATAAGGGAACTCACCTCACATTCCTATCATGTAAAGGTCTTTTACGGGAATCACCACAAGCCTCATCACATTTCATAGTCCTAAGACTTACATTCATTTTCGGTGAGAATAGACTTTCAACCTAGAATTATTCTATGTGAGAGAACCTTTCATGTCATATCATATTCATGCATAATACCATATCTATAATTCTACATTAGACATTGATATCATCATGATTCAAGTGATTATATCACTTCATATATCCAAGCATTCATTAGGTAGATTAGGTAGGTAAAGATCTTCCACCATAACTCTATCCATTAAGCTTCTATTCTCATTTAGACTTTACTCTTAAAGCCTTAACATACCTAGTTCATCTCATTAGCTTTACTCTCAAAACCGTAGTGATCAACATTCATGACTACAAGCCCTACTCTCAAAACTTTACTTCTATAATCATCATTCATACCGAGATTTCAAGACATTCTAATCACATTCTTCATTACTAGGTGATTCTAGTAAAAATTCTTCATAAAGGTTCAACTTCAAACTTTACAAGTAATGATCCATAATGTATACTACAAACTAATTCAATTCATGTTTACAATCTTTCATTCATGAACAATTACTATAGACCTCATTAATTTTAGAAGATCAACTCTAATTCTTTAATTTCACCTTTCATGGCATAAACCCAAATAATATCAAATTCATCAAATAGACTAGGGTTAAATATAAATTCATCATAATATCATAATTCAATACGAAATCAATCATAATTAATTATTATCCAGTTGATTAGAATCATACTACAACACTACCCATAATGTAGGAAGAAACCCTCGCTAGAATTGGGGGCTTTCTTCACGATTGGGGGAAATCTAGGGGGCTCTATGGGTGGAAGAACCCATAGATGAATAAGCTAACATACCTTGATTCAAAGCCTAGAAAAATCTTGCTAAAATGGAGGAATTTCGACCTACATTGCTCCTCTTCTTCTTCTTCTTCTTTACTTCTAGAGAGAGAATTTCTTGAAGGGAAAAGTTAGTTATAATTTTGGGTTTCTGATTTATGAAGTGTAAAGGATTAGTTAAAGGCTTAAAAAGTCTTATATAGGTCTAAATAATCAATACAAAATGACCTTACATTAAACTAACTAAAAAGTAAATTACTTAACTAACCTTACCTTTTGGCCGAATTGGATAGATTTGCAGGACCCCATCCACGACCCCCACCTACGGGGTGTGGATAGACCCACGGACCGTACTGGTCCTTCGTGGGTTGGGTTATACAACTCAATTAATCATGGCATCAAGGTCCTTGACCCACGACCCCTTCCCACGGGGCGTGGGTCCATCTACTGTCCATAGATTCCCTTTGTGGGAAGGCTATTTTTGGACAGTTTGGGGGGTTGACTTAGGTTCCTCCTCAAGGACCCTTGGTTTGTCCTTGGGGAGTCGTACCTTGACGTTAGACCCCTAAACCCTTTATTCAAAGTACGGGAGGCCTTATCTACGACTCTAACCCTCATATCAAACTCTAGAACTCTCACGTAAGGCTCTAGTTTCAACTACTCATTTTCCAGGTGTTACATGGTGCTCAATACTACTCCCAAAATATACTAGTTCATATGTCTAAAAACATAACTTTTTTAGTGGTTTCAAATTATTACTGAAAAATCTTTATCTTAAAAGAGATGGTACTCAAACTGCTCAAAACTCTGTCAGAAATAATCTCAGTTTCCTCTCATCTTAAATGTGAAAACCTTTAATCTTAGGAATACTTAGTTCTCATATATCATTTTAAAGAAGATGAACTCAACTGTGCTCTTTCTCAAAAACATTTCTAAATCATATTATAATATGATCATTGATGACTCAAGAAGTCAAACTGCATAAACATAGATGGTATATCTAGATGCCATATTGCTCATACATTGATGGCATACTCGATTGTCATACTAATCATGATTTAGAAAACTTTTTTCTCAAAAGTCATCTTTACTTTCTCAAAACTCAGTTTAAGAACTCAAGTGTTAGCTTTAAAAAGCTTTTCTAAAATTTATAACTCAAATCATAGGGTTCACGTGGAATTATAAAGATGAACGAGTCAACTCAGGGATTTTAATAAAAATAAAGAACCTTGGTACTCAGAACTCAAGACTCAATGATACTACTCATCTCTAGACTGCTCGACTCATAGGGTTCATGCGGAATTATAGGCATGAATAACTCAACTCAAGGGCTTCATGGGTAACATATATTAGTAACATAAGTAGGAATATAATGTCAAAAGAATTTGGAACTTAATACTCAATACTTAGAATTTGAAGATACTACTCCTTTCAAATATACTCAATTGATGGAGTTCATGTGAAATTAATGGGCATGAACGACTTGACTCAACGGTTTAAATAACAATATGGAACTCATGTATACGACTCTTCTCCTTCTCATACATACTTCCTCAAAACTCAGTTTAAAACTCAAGTGTTGGCTTTGAAAAACTTCTCAAGATTTATAACTCAAAATAGGGTTCTGCTGAATTATAGACATGAACAACTCAATTCAAGGTTTTCAATAACCATAGATAGAACTCAATACTTCAAACTCAAGAACTTCAAAATAAACTTATTTCAAGAATACTCAAATCTAGGGAAAGTATCCTAGATTACTCTTTTACTAATCTGAAAGTAGATGTAGGACGTGAGGACGAACTAGTCCAATACTATGATAACCTTACATACCTGGAACAACAAGGTTCTTGAAGAATCTTGAATAATCTTGAAGAAGACCTTGGTTAAAAGTATTGAAACTCTAGCTTGAAGGTAAACGATCAAGAAAACCTTTCTTGAGATTCTTGAATTAGTTACTTGAAATTTCTATTGCCAAGAATTATGATTTTCATTAGTGATTCATAATTTTAGGGAGGATTTTGAGTTGAAAAAAATGGAATTCTTGGAGAAAGACTTACCTTGAAGAAGAATCTTGAAAAAGATTGAAACAATTTTGAATGGAGTCTTCAACTTTGATTTTTTCTTAGCGTTTTGCCCTAAGGTTTGAGAGAGAAGAGAATGATGGATTAAAAGATGAAAATCTGATTGTTTTAATCATTTTATTAGTCAAGAAATTTGTTTAGGGTTTTCTTGGAGGTCAAAAACACCAAAACAACTCTTTTTAATGTTTTCCCGTCGGCTAAATTCGTAATAGTACTGTATAGGTTACTAAAATAGTTATAATGTTTTACTCAGAAATTGCATTGACGTGAAATTAGTGGCATTATAAAGTAGATTAAAATACCTTTAATTTAATCGGTTATGGATCACGTAACTCTTTATGTTCTAAGAGATATGGTCGTTTGAAGTTGACCCAAGTAGAATGTTACATCAAAACTTAATCGATAAGAAAACTTCAAGAACACTTATCAAGAACTCATCAAGAACTTACATTTCTCAATATTTATGGATGGATTCGCAAAAGAAACTCATGCTTGGCGTGTGGGTGAACGAACCCAACACTATGGAAGCTTACATACCTCTTAGGGATCATACCCATAGAGAAAATCCGAAACAAAACTCAAGAACCTCGACGAACGCCTTGATCCTTCCCTCTTTTCTCCTCTTTTCTCTTCTTGAACTCTCAACTAAAACCCTAGGCGTATATGAGGATTACAAAACTAAACCTAATAGGATTAGACACTTAAAACCTTACTAAAATGAATTAAATCTGATTACGTAAGGAAAAGACCAAAATACCCCTCACTATTTTCGGGTAACTTTTCTTAACTGGACAACTTAACTTTACAAGGGCATATCTCACTCATACGAATTCAACACTTAGCAAACTCGGTGGCACTAGAAAGATAATTCAAATACCTTACATTATCTATCTTGTAGCCTATCTAACTCATCCTTTATCAAGAGTTATGGTCATTTGAAGTTGACCCAAAACTCATAACTTAGGCATAACTTGCAAAATTTGAGATTTTGCTGTTTCCAACTTAATTCTTTTTGGAACTCGACGTGCTACAACTAGTGACCTTAACACTTAAGAAATTTGTAATTCCTTGGTAAAATCTCACTCACTACGAAAAATGGTTCGAGTCCTAGTTTGAAAAATTTTCTGGGGTATTACACCCTTATTCTCTAAACAATCATCGAAATTAGAAAAAAAAGAAGGGTAAGAGGCGTCAGTTCTTCCAAGAACAAGCAGAGATGTTCTTCAAATTCAGCCCCGAAATCCAAAATATTTTACTTAGTTATTTTCAGTATGCTTGATATATGCCAGACTCAAGATTAGCTTGGGGTCATTCATGATCCTAGGTCTCGTGTTATGTCTAGGGTGTAGCCTCAAGGAGTGACAAACTTGATATCAGAGCATTAGGTTCAAGAATCCTAGGGTATCTGAAAGCCGCGCTAAGTAGAGTCTCGTTCAAGGGTGTGAAATGTGCCATATCTATGAGGGGAGGCTACAAAGTGTTTTAAGTAAAACTTCACTTCATTTGCTATTCTTAGCGTGTGTGAGGAGTGATTCAACTTCTCCCTTCTAATCCAGCGATGTACATTTCAGATCATGCCTCCTCATAGAGCTAATCCATAGAATGCTAATGCCTGCAATGCTAATGCATTCCCTCCAGTACTAAATCATGAGGTTACGAATGCAGAGTTTCGTAACGCGATCCAGCTATTGGCACAAATAGTATCCAACCAGGCTAGTCAGATAGCCCCAGTTCCTACAAACCTTATGGGTGGATCAGTTGCAGCTAGGGTTCTATACTTTGTTCGTTTGAATCTGCCAAAATTTCTAGGGTTGAAGGTTGGTGTGGACCCATAAAACTTCATTGATGAGAGTAAGAAGATTCTTGATGTAATGCAAGAAAAGTGTCGATTTAAAATCCTATCAACTTAAGGATATGGCTCATATTTTGTTCACGCAGTAGAAATACAACAGGTGTGCGAATGCAGCTCCTGTGACTTGGGATTGTTTTATTGGAGCTTTTCTGGACAGGTTCTTTCAGAGAGAGATAAGGGAGGCTAAGGCCCAGGAGTTTATGAACTTGAAGCAGAGCTCAATTTCAGTCCAAGAATATGGGCTGAAGTTCACTCAACTCTCCAGGTATGCTCTGCATATGGTTGCTGATTCGAGACCACAAATGAGCAAGTTCTTGTTTGGAGTATCCGATCTGGTCAATACAGAGTGCATGAATGTCATGTTATTAGGAGAGATGGATTTCTCCATACTAATAACTCATGCTCAATAAGTTGAAGGAGATAAGCTTAGGGAAATGGCTAAGGACAACAAGAAGGCTAGAACGGGAAATTATGAATACTCTCAGCAAAGGTCGGGCGGTGGAAATCACTCACAGTTTCAGCAGAGGTCTATAGCACCAACACCTTCATCAGCTAGCGCTCCGTCCCCCAGGTTTCGATAGGATCAAAAAGGTAGGGCATTAGGCTCTAAGTCACAGGGGAGTGGTTCAGGTTATCAGACTTTTCCAACTTACCCAAAGTATGGTAAGAACCATTCGTTTGAGTGTCTTGCACGAAGAGAGAGTTGTTTAGGTATGGCCAGTCTGGTCATCAGTTGAAGGATTTCCTTTCTGTCAGGCAAGGACAAGGAGCTAACAGAGTTTATTCTAAAACTTCAACAACTCCAGCAGGTCACCTCATTCAGTAGGGGGCCTTATCTGGTACAGTTGGTGGTCAGTGTCAGAACAGGTTGTATGCTCTCCAGCCTCGCCAGGACCAAAAAGATTCGCCCGATGTGATCACTGGTACGTCGAGAGTCTTCCATTTAAATATTTATGCACTTTTAGATCCAGGGGTTACACTTTCTTTTGTAACTCTATATATAGCAGTAAACTTCGGTGTTAGTCCAGAAACTCTCTCAGGACCCTTCTTAGTCTTTACTCAATTTGGTGACCCAGTTATAGCTAAATAGGTATATTGAAATTGCCCTGTCACAGTTTTCTAGAAGGTGACTTCAGCATACCTGGTAAAGTTAGAAATGGTAGATTTTGATATCATTCTAGGAATGGATTGGTTACATTCATTTTATGTCTCAGTCGATTGTAGAACTAGGATCCTCCAACTTCAGTTTCCAAATGAGCCAGTGTTAGAATTAAAGGGTAGTAGCTCAATCCCTATGGGTCAATTTATCTCTTACATTAAGGCTAGGAAAATGATTTCAAAAGGGTATCTCTATCATCTCGTTCGGGTTAAGGATTCAAAATTTGAGATCCCAACTCTTGAGTATGTCCCAGTAGTAAATGAGTTTCCAAAAGTTTTCCCAGAAGATCTTCCCAAAGTTCCTCCCGAAAGGGAAATCGACTTCGAAATAGATCTCCTTCCAAATACCCAGCCTATTTTGATTCCTCCTTATAGAATGGCTTCAGCTAAGATTAAAGAATTGAAAGAACAGTGGTAAGAATTTCTAGCTAAGGGATTTATCAGACCCAGTATCTCTCCATGGCGTGCTCCAGTGTTGTTTATGAAAAAGAAATATGGTTCTCTCAGAATGTACATTGACTATCGTCAACTGAACAAAGTCACAATCAAGAATAAGTATCTCATCCCCGGGGTTGATGACTTGTTCGACCAACTTCAGGGTGCAAGTTTCTTTTATAAGACAGACCTAAAATTCGGCTATAATCATCTTAGAGTCAGAGATAGAGACATCCTGAAGACAACCTTCAGGACTCGGTATGGTCAATATGAATTTGTAGTTATATCTTTTGGACTAACAAATAATCCAACGACTTTCATGGACTAAATGAACAGGGTGTTCAAACAGTATTTGGACTTGTTCATCATTATTTTTATTGATGATATCCTCATTTATAATTGGAGTAAGGAAGAGCATGCGACTCATCTGAGAGTTGTTTTGCAAATCCCTCAAAGATCACCAGTTATTTGCTAAGTTCAGCAAATTAGAATTCTAGCTACAGTCAGTTGCTTTCCTTGGTCATGTGGTATCCAATGAAGATATCCAAGTGGATTCTTAGAAAATTTAGGGCGTACAACACTGGCCAAGACCTACCTCTCCAACTAATATAAGATGTTTCTTGGGTTTGGTCGGCTATTATAGAAGGTTTGTAGAAGGATTTTCATCCATTGCTTCCCCATTGACCAAGTAGACTTAGAAAAAGGTCAAGTTTCAGTGGTCAGATGAGTGTGATAAAAGCTTCTTAGAACTGAAGACTAGGATGACTACAACTCCTATCTTGACTCTACCAGATGGTTCAACGGTTATGTGATTTATTGTGATGCATCCAGGGTTGGCCTAGGTTTTGTTTTGATGTTACGAGGTAAGGTCATACTTATGCTTCTAGAAAACTTAAGGTCCACGAGAAGAATTACCCCACTCATGACCTCGAACTTCCAACCGTAGTATTTTCCCTAATGATTTGGAGACACTAGTTGTATGGTGTTCATGTTGATGTGTTCACAAATCATAAGATCCTCTAGCATCTGTTCACCCAGAGAGAGTTGAATCTTCGTCAGAGGAGATGACTTGAATTCCTAAAAGGCTATGACATTAATGTGCTCTACCATATGGTAAGGCCAATGTAGTGGCTGACGCCCTCAGCAAACTATCCATGGTAGTGTAGCACATATTGAGGAGGAGAGGAAAGAATTAGTCAAAGATGTGCATCAGCTTGATCGCTTAGGAGTTTGCCTTACAGACACATTAAATGGTGGTGTGGTAGTTAAGAATGGGTCAGAATCTTCATTGGTAGCAGAGGTTAAGGAAAAATAGGATAGTGATCCTATATTAATTTATTTGAAAGGTGCAGTTCATCAGCAGAAAGTAGAAGTTTTCTCCCAAGGGGGAGATGGTGTACTGCGTTATCAAGGTCGCATATGTGTTCCTAACGTGCGTGAGTTTAGGAAGAAGATCCTTACAGAAGCCCATAATACTAGATATTCCATACATCCAAGTACCACTAAGATGTACCGTGATCTACGGAAAGTCTTTAGGTGGAACAACATGATGAGTGACATAGGTGTCACACCCCAATGCTACCCTTTTGATGTAACACGGGACACAGATCACAAGTGACCCCAAGCTAACCCTATGTCTGGCATATATCAAGCATACTGAGAATCACTAAATAAGACATCTACTATGCGTATTCTAAAACATGGATAATTGAAAGTGGGGAATAGACAAATAGTTTGAATGTATAAAACATACTAAGAGTTTAATAACAACTGAAATATTAAACTTAACAATTCAATTTGATTCTACTACTATATCTAAACGCCTCTAACTGATATCGAGTTGTTGGGATTCCTCTATCTAACCTTAACAAAACTAAAAACTAAATATAAAGACTAAAATGAAAAGCATGTCTATTGTCCTCAAAGTATGAGGACTCACCACTGAAGCTGCTGATTTCGGACCAAGAACCTATCTAAGCGCGATTTGGATCTTGGGTACATGTACCTTCATCATGAAAGGATGTAGCGTAGAGTATGCATCAGTACTTGGAATGTACTAAGCATGCAGGATATAGATACTAAGCTGACCAAATATATGTAACCAGAACAAAGCATAACTGAGCATTGACATAAATTGAGTAGGAATGTAAATACTGAAACATAACTGAAAAGCTAAACCGAATACAATGACCAAGTGCTAATCATGAACATGACATGGAAATCATTTTTCTGGCCTTACGGTAAGAGATGAATCGACCCACAGGCAGTGAGCTACTACCTTTCCATTCTAAGACCAGCTCGTTTCGAAATTGAAACTGAACGATTATAGTTTTACAATCGATTGAGGCAAAACAGGAATGTAATCAATCCATGCCTAGAATGATATCGAAATCTACCGTTTCTAACTTTACAAGATTTGCTGAGGTGACTTTTTGAGAGACAGTGATAAGGCACTTTCTGTATACCCGTCTAGCTATAACTGGGTCACAATTGGAGTAAAGACAGAGAAGGGTTCTGGAAGAGTTTCTAGACTGACACCAAAGTTTACTGTTATATAAGAAGTTAAAAAAGACAGTGTAGCCCATGTATCTAACAATACATAAACATCTAAATGAAAGAATCGTATCTTACTAGTGACCACATCATGAGAATCTTCCAGGTCCTGGCGAGCCTAAAGAGCATACAACCTATTCTGGCACTGACCGCCACCTGTACTAGATGAAATACCATGATGATTTGGGCAACCTGCTGGTGCTGCTGGAGGTGTAGACTGAGCCCTATTATTTTTACCTCCTTGCCCCTGCTTGGAATAAAGGAATTCCTTCAACCTATGGCCAGACTGACCACACCCAAAGCACCTTTTCTTGCCTGCAAGACACTTTTCCGGATTGTTCTTACCACACTTTGGACAAGTTGGGTAAGTCCTAATACCTGAAGCACTCCCCTGAGACTTAGAGCATGATGCCCTACCTTTCTAATCTTGTCGAAACCTGGGGGATGGAGCATTAGCTGATGAAGGTGTTAGGGTTGTAGACTTCTGGTGAAAGTGCGAGCTTCCACCGTCCAACTTTTACCATGAGTACTCATAATTCCCTATTCTGGCATTTTTATTATCCTTAGTCAATTCCCTAAGCTTATCTCCCTCATCCTGCTAAGCATGATTCATTAGTCTAGAGATATCCATATCCCATGGAAGCATAGCATTCCTGCACTCAGTCTTCACCAAATCGGATACCCCAAACAAGAACTTACTCATTTATGCCCTTGGATCGGTAACTATGTGTGGATCATACCTGGAGAGTTGGGTGAACTTCAGCCCGTACTCTTGGACCGACATAGAACCCTGCTTCAAGTTCATAAACTTTTATGCCTTAGCTTCTATCAATTCCCTTGGGAAGAACCTATCTAGGAAATCTCCAGTAAATCAATCTTAAGTCATAGGAGCAGCATCTGCACCCATGTTATCTTTCCACTGAGTGAACCAGATATGAACCACATCCTTCAGTTGATACGATGCTAACTCAACACTCTTAGTTCTATTCACTTGCATTACTCCAAGGATTTTCTTAACCTCATCAATGAAGTTATGTGGGTCCTCACCAACATTTGACCCTAGAAACTCAAACGAATTAATCCAAACAACATCTTGAACCCTAGCTGCAACTGATCCACTATTTATGTTAATTGGAGCTAGACATGTTGATTGTTCTTATTGGCCACACTCTGAGACAAGAGTTGTATGGCATTCCAAAATTTTGCATTCGTAACCTCATGGTTTAGGACTGGAGGAACTGCATTAGTATTGTGTACATTAGCATTCTGTGTGCTAGCTTTATGAGGAGGCATGATGTGAAATGCATAAAAACGGCGGATTAGAAAGGAGAAGTTGGATCATACCCACACACGATAAGAATAACAAAGAAAGTGCAATTTGTCTTATAACACTTCATAGCCTCCCTCTCATAGATGTGGTGAACTTAACACCCATGAAAGAGACTCTACTTAGTGCGACTTTCTAACATCCTAAGACTCTTGAACCTAATGCTCCGATATCATGTTTGTCACGCCCCGAGGCTACCCCCTTGACGTAACACGAGACCTAGGATCAAGAATGACCCCAAGCTAACCTGTGTCTGACATATATCAAGCATACTGAGAATCACTAAATAAGACATGTATCATGCGGAAGGTAAAACATGGACAACTGAAAGTGGGGAATACCCAACTAGTCTGAATGTATAAAACATACCAAAAGTTTAATAACTGAAAGATTAAACTTAACAATTCAAGTTGATTCTACTACTATGTCTGAAAAGCCTCAAACTGATGTCGAGTTGTTAGGACATTCCCCCAACTAACCCTAACAAAACTGAAATACTAAATATAAAGACTAAAATGAAAAGCATGTTTATTGTCCTCGAAGTATGAGGACTAACCACTGAAGTTGTTGATTTTGGACCAAGAACCGATCTAAGTGTGATCTAGATGCTGAGTACCTGAACATACATAATGAAATGATGTAGCGCAGAGTATACGTCAATACTTGGAATGTACTGATCATGCAAGATATAGATACTAAGCTGAATAAATATATGTAAGTTGAACACAGCATAACTGAGCAATGACATAAGCTGAGCTGGAATGTAAATACTGAAACATAATTGAAAAGTTAAACTGAATGCAATGACTAAGTGCTAATCATGAACATGACATGGTAAACTGAATACTGAAGTATATACTGAAAACCTGGTCAAATGCACTAGGAGTCTGACTGTGGGAGCTACTATTAACCAACAACAAACCACGTGAGCTAAACGTGGAGTCCGATGTATACGCCTCATCAAGAGGACGAAATATACTTTGCTAGTGGTATAAAGGCATAACAGGTGTGATCACTAAATCTAATGCCCAATAGAGGGGATTTATACCTCTATAGGGGCACGTAGTTCTGGGACTATGAGGATACGCTGAACCCTAGTCCAACTCGGTGCTAAATCTACTCCCATTTGAATATGTATATGACGGAAATATGATTGAAATACTAAATAGCTCAAACATGCTAACTGAGAATGCTACATTTATATACTGATAATGTGACATTCGAAATCTAAAGCATGGTTATCTGTTTAACTGACCTAGCAAGTATAATTCATGAACTAAGAGAATTTATACAAACTAGGGTTCTGAGTTTAATAAAAGGAATTAAGCAAACTTTCCAAGAAACAAGCTATTTTGATTTAGGATACTACAATATCTAAATCACAATAACTATCCAAGGTTTTAGAATTCCTAGGTCTAAACGAGATATGGAGAATCAAGTAACTAACTGGATTCTAGGGACCCAGAGGATGAAAGGAAACCACTAGTGAAATCCCACATACCTGGTGACGAAATCTATAGAAAAATCTTTTGGATTACGGGGCAGAACCTTGAAGAAAACTATTGCTTGTTCTTGGGAGGTTTGGTCGACTTTTTCCTCTTCTTTTTGCTCCAAGTTTGGATGATTTTTGGAGAATGAGGGTTTTGGGTAAGTCTGACAAATGTATTAGGCTTACACTGAGTAAAATGATGTAGTTTAGGGATTAAATGGCATAGTTTAAGGGCGCCAACGCATAGGAAAAAGACCTAAATGACCCTAACTTAAAAGATGACGAAGGCCATGCACGGAGGGACCTACCAACCGTTGACTGTTGTCGTGGTTTGTGGTCTGCCCGGCAAATCTTCACTAAAATGAGCACTAAATTTTACTCGGAGCTGGGATTTTAGCAAACATGGTGGCGTTGGAAAGAGGATTCAATTATCTTTAATTTGATAGGTCATGGGCCACCTAGTTCATTTTGTCCTAAAAGATATGACTGTTTGAAGTTGACCCAATAGCCAATTCCCTCCAATTAGCAGCTGACCCTCAACTACGGTCAGACCTACAGTACGTTGGTCCAACCATGGACTATACTGGTCGACCGTGGGTAGGATCAGAGACGATCAACATACGGTTTGTGGTTCTACCTACGATCCATGGGTAGTTCCGTCGGTCTGGCACCAGCTATTCTAAAAACTAGGATTTTCTTCACTTTGAGGTCTGAGGTGTTACAGTAGCCGACTTTGTGGCTAAGTGTCTTAATTGACAACAGGTTAAGGTAGAACATCAGAAACCAGGAGTTATGACTTAAGAGATTCAAATTCCCACATGGAAGTGGGAAGTGATAACCATGGACTTCATTACAAGTTTACCTCGTACTCGCAGACAGCATGACTCAGTTTTGATGATAGTGGAAAGAGTCAATAAGTCAGCTCACTTCTTGGCACGCAAGACTACAGATTCAGCGGAGGACTATGCAAAACTCTACATCAATAAGATAGTCAGGTTGCATGGGGTTTCATTGTCTATTATCTCAGATGGAGGTCCTTAGTTTATATCTCATTTCTGGAAATCGTTTCAGAAAGGTCTTTCTACTTAGGTAAATCTCAGTACAACATTTCATCCGTATATGGATGGTCAAGCAGATCATACCATTCAGACCTTAGAGGACATGTTGAGAGCTTGTGTGATTGATTTTAAGGGTAATTGGGATGATCACCTACCTCTCATAGAATTCGCTTATAATAATAGCTTTCATTCAAATATTTAGATATCCATGTACAAGGCACTATATGGGCGTAGATGTAGGTCTCCGATTGGATGGTTTGATATAGGTGAAGCAGCCTTGATTGGGCCAGATTCGGTTCATGAGGCTATGGAGAAAGTTCAGCTCAGAGTCGTCAGAAGTCATAAACAGATGTTAGGAGAAAGGACTTAGAGTGTGCAATCGATGATTGGGTTTTCCTAAAAGTATCACCCATGAAAGGAGTGATGAGATTTGGCACGAAGGGGAAGGTCAGTCCTAGGTATGTAGGTCCTTACAAAATCCTGAAAAGGGTTGTTAATGTGGCTTATGAGTTAGAGCTACCAATATAACTAGCAGCGGTTCATCAAGTCTTTCACATTTCCTTGTTAAAGAAGTCTATGAGTGATCTGGCATCCATAGTATCTTTAAAGAGTGTGGTTGTGAAGGATAGCCTCACCTATGAGGAGATTCTAGTTGAGATTATTGACTGTCAGGATCGTAGGTTGAGAAATTAGAAAGTCGCTTCAGTAAAGGTTTTGTGGAGGAGTCAGTTCATAAAGGGAGCTACTTGGGAAGCAGAGGCAGCCATGAGAGCCAAATATCCTCGCCTCTTTCCTTCTAATTTAGTTTCAACTTGAGGTACAAGTTCCTCTCCAGTCTCTCAGTTTACTCTTGTGCAATTCAGTTTCAGTATCTTGTTCTCTCAGCTATTCTTGCATTTCAGCATATCTGTATGTTCACGGAACTCAATTCAGTTAGATATCAGTTTCTAAAAATCAGTTGGTAGGGATTTCATCTCCATCCCCCAAACTTAGCCTTCTTAATCTTCATTCGAGGATGAATGATCTCAAGAGGAAGATATTGTAACACCTTTGGATTTATCTAAGACTGAACAGGAGAAAAATGGTGAACCAGAGAGGTGTTCATGGGCCGTGAACAGCACCACGACCTGTCACCCTCATCGGGGTTCATATCCAGTCGGGCAAGGAGGACCATAGAGCCATCCATGGGTCGTGGAATCCCACACGGTCCGTCAAGTGGCCCGTGAAATTGGCCCAGTACCACCACAATTACTGTGATGAACCACGATGGCCTATACGGCCCGTGGAAACTCACATTGTCCGTCAAGTGGACCTTAGATGGAACATGTCAGCCTTCAAGTTTTTGTTCAACTTCATACAGTCATATCGTTTAGCACAAAATGAATTAGGTGGCCCATGAACTATCCAATTAAAGATAATTTAGTCCTCTTTCACCGAGTTTGCTAAAATCCAAGCTCTGGGTAAAAATTAACACTTGTTTCAGTAGAGCCCTATTGGGCAGAGCCACAAACCACGACCTAGTTGACAGGCAATGGTTCAAATGACGGTCCGTCAGTGGCCTCATGTAGGGCCTTCATAAGAATTTAAGTCAGGCTCATTTTGGTCTTTACTCTATGCTTTGGGCACTTAAACCATGTCTTTTGATGCCTAAACTACCTCGTTTTACTCCGTCTAAGCCTAATAATTTAGGAAGAACCTACCCAAAACCCTTATTCTCAAAACAACCATCGAAATTAGAATAAAAAGATGGGTAAGAGACACCAGTTCTTCTAAGAACAAGCAGAGGTGTTCTTCAAGTTTAGCACCAAAATCCAAAGGAAATCTCCGTAGATTTTGTCACCATGTATGTGGAATTTCATTAGTGGGTTCCTTTCACCCATTAGGTCCCTAGAACTTAGTTAGTTCTTCAGATTCTCATAAACTCTTCAGACCTAGGGTTTCTAGATTTTCAAGATTTATTGTGATTACGCTTCCTTTGATCTAAATGACTTGTTTCTTGATAATTTTAGTATAATTTCATGCATAGCACTCAGAACCCTAGCTTGTGTAAATTTATCCTAGTTCATGAATTATACTTGCTCGGCCAACCAGACAGATATTCATGCTTCAGATTTCGAATGTTATATTCTCAGTATATAAATGTTGCATTCTCAGTTAGCATGTCAGTTTTGAGATATTATGTATTTAGTGCATTTTAGCTTCAGAAATATTCAGTTGGGAATAGGCTTAGCACCGAGTTGGATGGGGGTTCAGCGTACCCTCAAAGTCTTAGAACTACGTGCCCGCATAGGTTTATACGTCCCCTCAATTGGGCATCACTTTTAATGATCAAGCCACAGTCATGCCTTTATACCCCTGGCAAGGTATGTTGGGTCCTCTCGATGGGGCTATACATCGGACTTCACGTTTAGCTCATGTGGTTTATGTCGGTTAGTAGTAGCTGTAACAGTCAGACTCTTAGTGCATTGGCCATGTTTTCAGCAGTTACTTCAGTATATAGTTCTTCATGTTATCTTGATGATTAGTATTTGGTCATTGTATCTAGTTTATCTTTCAGTTATACTTCAGTACATATTTATTTCCTTGTTCAGATTATATCATTGCTCAATTATACATTATTAAACTTATATACTTTGTTCAGCATAGCATATCTATATCTTACATGCTCAATACATTCCAAGTACTGACGTATACTTTGTACTACATCATTTCATGATGTAGGTTCAAGAACTTAGTATCAAGATCACTCTTAGATCAATTTTCGATACGACTCCAGCAACTTCAGTAGTGAGTTCTCATACTTCGAGGACAATAGACACTTTTTATTTTAGTCTTTATTTCTAGTTTTTAGTTTTTTAGAGTTAGCCGGGGGCATGTACCAGCAACTCAACTCAATTAGAGGTTTTTCAGACATAGTAGTAGATTTAGCTCGAGTTGTTAAGTGATTGTGATATTCATCACTAAACTCTAGTTATTTATATTTACTTTAGACCCATTTGGGATTTATTCCCTCTTCAGATATCAATTGATTTAGCTTCCACATAATACATGTTTTACTTAGTTATTCTCAGTACGCTTGATATATGCCAGACTCAGGGTTAGCTTGGGGTCACTCGTGATCTTAGGTCCCGTGTTACGTCTAGGGTAGCCTTGGGGCGTGACACCACCCGCCCTGCACAACCTTAAAACTTCCCCGCCCCGCATAGCCTTAAACACACCCCACCCCGCATCCGCCCCGCTCCATTGCCATCTCTAAAGATGTTTAACAAGTTCCCATCCAATTTTAATTTCTTGAAAAATATAGATGCTTAAAACCTCAAACATAACATAAAAGAGTTAAACATTAAGCAAATAAAATCTTGAGTTGTCTATCTAGAAATTAAACTTCATTGCCCAAATAGTCGGTCAAATATTTTAAACTATATGCTAAAGTCATCTTTTTCCCTCTCTTTTTTAACGGAAACAAACACTTTTTTATATACCGATGTTTCACTTATTACCTACCCAGATTTATTCAAGTTTCAATGACTAAAAAGTAATGTAGTAACCTGATTGAAACTAAAAATAAAATAAAACTAAAATAAACTCCCACCTTGCAACTCGTTTGAAATTTAAATTAACCTGGTATTGAACTATTAAAAATAGGATAAAAACGCCTTCCTTGTTAGCAAACTGACCCAATTATACCCCAATTCGGACCTCCAAGTGTCATGTATCCCCTATGAAAACTTTTTTATTATTATTGAGATTGGACTCCACATTGACAAAAGGTTACCCTCATTTATTCAGTTTTATGGACAAAAACTATACATCTAAGTTAATTAGGATTAAATATGCATAATTGTATAACAAAGGGGCCAAAATCGAAATAACATAATAATTCAGTGACCATTATTGATTTGATGCCCCAAACTCGAGGAGCGCAACTGACACCTTATGCCAACACATGGACCTGAACCGACGTTGCTAAACTATTTTCTAATGGCACATAGAAGCAACAAACACTACAAAAACAAACAAGTATATCTCTGCTAAAAATAAGCCCTCGAGCAGAAAGGCCCCTGTCAACATCTCTACAAAGAAAACAGCTACACCCACAGTTTATAAATAAACCATAAACAACTAGAAGAAAGCCTATTAAAACCATCAAGGCCACCTGGTATCTAAGAAACCATAAACATAATAGGGGTCATCAAAGCTGCCATGATCACTATACAACGGTTGAAAACATGTATAGAAATAACCAACGCATCAAATGGCTATAAAATTTAAGCCCGTCCACCAATAAACAAGGCCAACATGGCCATAAAAATGTGGCCAAGCAACCCAAAGTGCTAGTCTAAAAGACTTTATGAATACAATATTACTTGGACAAGACAAGGCCTTGAACTACCCAAAAACTATAAACAAGAAAACAAGCAAACCTCTATGACTCTGGAAACCCCTAGAAGAAATGAGTTAGCTTATCAGCTGGATAGGTGAC
The DNA here is from genome assembly GCA_029582605.1 of Solanum gracilifrons. NCBI lineage: Eukaryota > Viridiplantae > Streptophyta > Magnoliopsida > Solanales > Solanaceae > Solanum > Solanum gracilifrons. Next base: position 17,618 of record JAJOOH010015503.1, read on the forward strand.
TGTGCTACTCGACAATTTTGTCTAGTCCTCACTCAGGATTTGCAGGCATAAATACGGTGCCCCCAAGCAAGTGGTTTCAATATAAAATAATGTACTGAGCCTGTAAGACAAATTGAAAGTTGAAACTGAAGTTTAAGGACCGAACGAAAGGGGTATGGTTGAAACACAAGTACAATACCCTATCTCCTTATAATAAGACAATAAAAATACACAAGAAGCAATAACATTGCCCCTTTAAGCCTGAGAGGTAAAACCACATACAATCACTATAAGTCCTAACGAGCGCAAACAATCACTATATATCCATATCAGCCCTTTTACCTGGATCCCACTAATAATATGATCTAAATTGTTTGTACATTCATGTGTTGTGAATTAATGCATTTTTGAGACTCTGTGGTACAATTCATATATGTTGTCTCGTAGATACAACCTTACCATCTTGTAGGTACGGTCTACCCGACTCATAGGCACGATCTATTAGCTTGTACGTGTGGTCAATAATCATAATTGATCAGAATACAATTGTAACATGATTTTCTACGCCACTAAGAAAGGAGTGAAGTGTCATTGATAGACATTATATCATATTTTGGTAGCCAACTCAATAGGACAAGACTACAAGTCAAAAAATTAAAATGTACCGGCCATAGCAAGCTGAGACCATTAGGATCATGCCAATAGAGAAATTGTAGCCTTGACATACATTTTAATTGAATCCCCAAAGTTGCCTTTAAGAAGCTTGGCAAACCAAAGGTAATTCAATTATGCGAGAATCAACTAGGCTGCAAAAACGACCCATAACCAATTGATAAGGCGTTAAGGTCGTCATCACGAGCAGACCACTTTTAACTCAACAAACAAAGTCACAATCTCAAAATAGCTAGCAGCTAATAACAACAACACGAATATTTCAGCCTCTCACAAGAGCGGCAAGCTCCCGAAGTAATATAACAAGGCGCATTTCGTGACATTCAATTGATAACCTCTGTATGCAACACCTAAAAGTGGCACAACAATCTCTCATCTGTCCATTACTTTATGTGGTCGTTTCGTAGCTGGTTTTAAGTTACATCTAATGCATGAATAACTTTGTTATTCATGTAATAATTCTATATGTTTGATTTGCAAATAGGATCAAAGTTATTCATGTACTAATTTCATACAATGTTTGGTTAGTCACTTTTTAAATATTATATAAAAGTTATTCATGTATTAGTTTTATACAATGTTTGGTTGGTAAGTTTTCAAGAGGTGGGAAGATATCAACGATAGATAAGTTGATATCGAGGACGTCAAGCATGACTTCATCTTTGAGTGGAGAAGATTCGACGTTACTGTCAATGTTGTTCCAAATGTCTGGAGGTGTAATTTAGTGACCAAAAGAGTTGTCTACCAATGGCGGATGTGAATTCGCCATCAGATTAGTACAACTTTCCAGCAATAAAATCTCATTTGCATATATTTGTATGTGAAGAGTTTTTTGATAGATAAAAGAACATTTTTGTTTAAGAATTCTTTAGAGATATTGTTCTCTTCGTTGGCTATCTCGAGTCGCTGGTCGCCGGAGTTCACTGGATTTGTCTCATCACAACATTGAAAAGAGTAAAGTAAAAATTTGTTGAAAATATTCAAAGTCTTAAAACTTCTTTCAACTTTTGACGAAAAAAATGAAAATGTCATGGAGACGCCACTTTATTGTTAGAGGAAAATCAAGAAACATTTCATTTAATCTAAAAAAAATCTAAAATACAAAAATCTTATGAAGTCTAAAGAACAGGTACGTGGTTCCTATTTCGATATCAAGAAGGTGTTAGCACTTGAAATTTCTACTAACAATGTGTGATTATCTGGTGAATCATTTATTTGACTAAAACTTCGAGTTTTTAATTTTTATTTAAAATATGTGATAAGAGAAACTTGAATTGATTATTTAAAGAAACTTTGAGTTCATTTTTAAGAAATTGAACAAGTGGTGAACAAAAATTGATAATAATTCAAAATTGCTAAGTGAAATAATTTGACAATGTAAAGAGACTTTGAAACCCAAATATGAAAACTTTACTAGAAGATTCATTCAAGTTACAACTAATAGAATTCAACTCAAATAATTATAACTGTAAACTAAACTTACAATAGAAATAAATCTAACTAAAATATACCGAGGAAATAATTAACTACAATCGAAAATTAAGAAATAAGCTGAAGAGGGGTTTAGAAGAACCCGGATTGGAGACTCAATATTTTTGGGTTTTTGCCCATTGAATTTGAAGCTGCAAATTTCTTGGTGAACAACAAAATTACTGAGGTCAAAATGTGATTGGTAAAATCTCTGATTTACAATAAAAGTTATTGGTTCATAGAAATATTATATTTCACCGATAATTCTGTAAATTAAATTTTATCGATCTAAGTTTGGTTCATAGTTCGAAAGATACCAAACCTATTGCATTTTGTCCAGAAAATCCAGCAAGTTATATTTTTTTGTATAAATTCTTGCTCTCCCTCACGTTTTGCTTCTTTCTTTTACTTCTTTAATTAATTAATAAGTTTGTTTTTGTTCTTTTATTTCCCCACTAATAATTTACTGATGTTTATTAATTTCCTGATTCTTGTACCTTCTATTTAAGATAGGGAAGGTTTGTTTAATTCTAGGGAAACATTTTACACCGTTGAAATAGCTTCTTAGGACAATGCTTAGCATGACTCAAGTATTAATTTTCTGCACTAATGTTTAAATATTATCATAGTAATTTTCATCTAATTTTCAGGACTACTATTTTTTTAATTAATAAGTTGTATAATTATTGTGAAATTTTAATTAGTTCCCCAACAGTTTCAAGCTCTGTTTTCACTCCATAGTTAATGCATCTGCTCTCCATACTTTAGTTGATTAAACTGGACCCCAAAGTAAAGAAAATCACTTAGCAAAGTACAAGTATAATGTAAAAAAAACATGTAAGAAGAGAGACAAATGTTAACAGAAAGCAACTTATATAAACTATTGCAATTACATCAATTCCCTTTCTTTTCAAGTAGAAATACACAAAAACACCTCATACATAAATCATCATCATATCTCATATATCTATATTTATAACTTATTACCTTAAAAGCATGAACTCCTTACTTGAATGTTAAATTACTATATTATTCCTAACTTGTGACTTTTTTGATGAGTAGTGACATTTCTGATAAGTTGTGACTTTTTTCAAAAGGTTGTGATTTTTCGATAAGTTTTGACTTTTCCAAAGAGTTGTGACTTTTTCAAATAGTTGTGACTTTTTCAATAAATTGTGACTTCTTGGAAAGGTCATAACTTTTCAAATAAGACACAAAAAACACTTCTTCCTACTATCCTTTGTTGACTATAAATAGAGGGGTTTCCTCTCATTTTTCAACCAAATTTTTTTTAATCTTCTACACTTCTTCTTGCATTTTAAAAAATTTCGTGTTATATAATGTCGTTGAGTGAGTTCGAAGTTTAGCGGAATATGAGGTACCACTAATTTGATGAAGTAAATTGTTCTATCGTAAGAGGGTATATTTCTTAACCTCGAGTACTTGAGAAAAATAATTCTGATACAATAATTATTTTTTGCTTAGTATATACAGTAGTATGTAATGTTCCAATATATAAAGTTAACATGATGTAGTCTAAATTCATTTGTTTTTGTTAACAATTTCTCTTGTGATGTATATATATGCTTCTGAATATCATTTTCAAATATTATTAAACTTCTCAAGAGTTAGAGAATTGACACGATTTATTTTTTGATGCTCAAGACAAAAGAATGACTTTATTTATCAGTGTTACTTATGTGATTTAGATTGTCAGGAAGTTTGCTTCACAATAGTTATTACGATATAAAAATTATCCTTTTATTGTACTGATTTACTATTTCTAAATATTTTTAGTATTTTCAATGAACAAAAATTCACATGACTTATAATAACGTTAGTTGAAGTTTGTATTAGTTTAGAGGGTATATTTATTAACCTCGAGTACTTGAGTAAAATAATTTTGATGATATAATAATTACTTTTTTGCTTAGTATATACAATAGTATGTAATGTTCCAATAAATGAAGTTAACATGATGTAGACTAAATTCATTTGGTTTTGTTAGCAATTTCTCTTGTGATGTATATATATTCTTCTGGATATCTTTTTCAAAAATTATTAAACTTTTCAAGAGTTAGAGAATTGGCACTATTTGTTTTTTGATGCTGAAGACAAAAGAATGACTTTATTTATCAATGTTACCTATGTGATTTAGATTGTGAGGAAGTTTGCATCAAAATAATTCTTACGATATAAAAATTGCCCTTTTGTTATACTGATTTACTATTTCTTAATATTTTCAATATTTTCAACGAACAAAAGTTCACATGACTTGTAATAACGCCAGTTGAAGTTTGTATTAGTTTAATTTTAATTATTTATTTAATAGCTAATTTTTATGAGATATATATTTTCATTAATGAAAACATATATATATATATATATATATATATATATATATA
>JAJOOH010015504.1:0-13046 GCA_029582605.1 Solanum gracilifrons
CCCCCCCCCCCCCCCCATTTTATAATTGACACCTGTGTCAAAACCCTTTAATTAATAATGTTTTTATTCGTTAATGTTTTTTAGCTATGATTGACTAAAGGGAATTCATGATTGACCATTAATTCTCAGAACCGTGATGCTTATTGTGACAAACGACACTAACCTACGGTACGAGTGTCTACGATCGTCCATACTATAGTAACCCAACCAAGGGTTAGGGTCGTGTCCCAAGGGAGTTGTTTAGAGAATTAATAAAAAAATAAAATTTAATTCTAATTAGTCGTAGCTGAAGACATTAACGATTAAAAATATAGTAAATTGACGAGGGTGAAACGAAAGTGTCAAATATCAAATGGGGGTTTTGTAAAAAGTAGTAGAAACAACTAAAATAACAAGAAAATCAAGTATGGGGAAGAGTTCTTGGGGTGTGACCGCAATACAAGTTGAGATAGGTAGTTGGGTACTTGCTTTTGATAGGAAATTTGTAAGCTAATAGTGACTAGGCTAAGCTTTAAATGGAAATAAGTTCCCTCTCGGGCAACTTACCCCGTTTCAAATGCGTTCCTTTCGGACACCCATTTGCCGCCTGAAGACCAGCCTACACCTTACCCCACTCACTCTCTCGAGCTGAGTGTTAGGATATGGGACTAGGGCTCACCCTCTCGGGCTGATCCTTGTGTCGACCCACTCCTTAGGCCATCAGTCTAGTGGTCTTGGTTTCACGACCTCCCTCTCGGACAAGTTGAAAACACATGGGTGACTTTGTATATGCAACTACAAACCCTTTAGATTAATCCACAACCACTAGGTGAAATCACCATTAAACTACATCTAGCCTATCAACAAGCAAGACCCAACAATAATAACTACACATATTTGCTAAATCACACCCCAAGAATGGGGGTTTTTAGCCACACATCAAGAAATAACACAATACACCTAAAATGATAGTAAAATCAAGTGGGTATAATAAATTAAACCTTGATTTAAGAAAATGAGGAAGAATGGAGAAGAGCCACTTCCAACTTGGGGAAGATGAAACCCTTGTTTCTACGAGTCTCCCAAAAACCCTCTCCAAACTTGAGAGAAAATATCCAAAAAGTACTATTCTATTCTGAAAATTAAAATAAATGTTCGACTCCCTAAAATTAATAAATAAGTTTAGTATTTATAGACTTCAAAAAGTAGTGTTGGCGGATTATTCGGCGAGGTTAGTCTGAATCGCCAATTAACTCGGCGACTCGCCCTTTGGTGTAGTTTGTCGCCGTCTTGTACTAGCCATCAGCATCGTCGTGCTCTGTGTCATTTAGCGACATAGTACTGCTTCGTGGATCTATTCGGCGGAACGCCGACTGCTCCTTTCATCGCTTTTTTGATCCTGCTCTTTCAGGGCTTCGCGTACTGGAACGAAAGGCGGAGTGCGTCCCTTCTGCGAATCGTCAAGTGTGCTTGGCGATGCTCAGGCTTCAGCTTCTTCGTTCTTTTCAGCCTTCTTGTTCTTTTTGCGCCTAAGTGTCTATGCTTCCACTAAAACTTAAAATACCTGAAACTTAAGAGTTTTCACCAAATATTGAGACAAAATAAACATTTGAGGATACTATTTCTATCAAAATAAAACCCTAAATGAGTCCAATTTGTGGACTCATCAACACCTCCAACTTAAACTTTTGCTTGTCCTCAAGCAACTCAAGTTCAACCGTTCAACAAGGTGTCTCAAATAGTGCTACACAAGACTAAATCATGAATGTACACAACAAGACTCAAACTACTTATGCGAAGATTCAATTGTGTACTCGAAGATTCAATTGTGTACTCAAAGATTCAAGTTGTGACACAGCACTACCAAAAATTCTCATGCTCGCAATACTTGCTACTTGTGCAAGTTCAAGCTCAACAAAAAGTATCTAAATGCCCTCACACAAAGAATGATTCTATATTCACACATGGAGGTTAATCAATTCAAGATCAAGAATCAGATGCAATGCTCACACTCAAAAAGAGGAACACAATGCAAGTTTTCACCCATTGGTTTGCCCTTATTTTCCAATCGATTTTCGGTTCGGCTCACTCAAGATCAAAAAGGTCTTTCTAAGGCTTGTAATGGGGCTGAGTGAAAAGGTATGATCATTTAGGTTCGGTGACTTCTTCATCCTCGTGAGATGTGGTGTTCTCAAAACATCCTTTTTTTTCCCTTATCACTTTTTCTTCTAGTGCTTCTAAGTCATCCATTCATTCACTCTCGATGTATTGCTTTGGAACCCACTTCCTTTTGCACTTCTATTCTCATTTTTTTAAGGGTTTCCATTTTGTTTGGAAACACCATGGGATTAAGGGAGACTTTTCTTGCACTTCTTGACTTCTCCTTCTCCTTTTCACCACACCCCCAACTTTGGCCTAAGTTGTCTATTCACTAAATCACAAGTTAAAAGGATTATATGTAGTGGGTAAACTAAGGTCTAGGGTTCATCAAGGTTCTTCCAAAGAAAGGTAAAGCTCAAGGGGTGTTCAAAAGAGTTTGACACACTCACGGGTAGGCCACAAAAGAGGTATATGTCAAATTTGGCTCACACTCTTTAAAGTTTCCTAAGATCATATCAAGAGGACACCTTTATAAATCAATCAGACTAACATGGAAAATTCTGGGTTTATTCATGCATGGTTCAAAGTAAGCTAATCACACAAGGTATCGACACTTAAGTCAAACAAGACTACACAATTTCGCTAGTGTGCAATGATCATTACAAGAGAATCAATTTGATAAATGGCTAATCACAACGAGATGTATAGAGTTTACATATTGTCTATGCAATTTCATTTGGCCTCATCGTAGCCGTATATTCATGTTTGTTCAATAGGTAGCACTATTCAAGTCATCAGTATTGATCGAGACTGAGACTTAAATTTTGCAAAAGAACAACCACTTTCAACACACGAGAGGTGGCAAAACTATTCGAAAAATAATAATAATTTTTCGAAAGGGTCAAAATCATTGTGCAATTAAAAGTAAACAGAGCTACAAGCTCAACCATCCACAAAAAATAGTATAACAACAATTTTAAAACAGAACAACCCAAATATACACAAAGCACAAGTCATAAACAGCACACAAAAGTGTGGGCCTCACCCCACCCTAATAAAAAAAAGTATTTGTCCTCAATTATATAACAATAATCCAGAGGTAAAATTAACAAAAGACAGAGATAGGGCTAGAGAATAATCTTGGTTAGGTAGCTGTTTTGAGTTGGAGTCCTTCAACAGATGTCGCGTAAAACAGAAGGTATGTTGGGGGCGTTTGGTGCATTTTCGAGTGATTCCTCAAGCTTGTACAACTTTTAGAATTCCAATGCACCTATCTTCAACCCACACTCTTGAGTGATTAATCAGCTACCATTTTGTGTGTTGTCCTGCAGCTTATCCCATTCGTTCTCATTTGGTGATAACGCTTTGACTTCTGGGAGATTCAACGCTTCGCCAGACAATTTTTTTTACTTCGCCGAGTTTTACAACCTTCTCAGCAGCTGTGGATGTTCAAACGGTGGTGCCCATCGGGGTCACTGATCAGGTGGGCGAATCGCTAAAACTTTCCTGAGCTTGCCAGGTTTTACTGACTCCAGGCTCAGAGGGTGCCTTGAGTCAAACAATGAAATATCATTAATCACCGGCGTCTTCGGCAACTCGCCAAATGGATCTGCTGCTCGCCATTCTTCACCTCTTTGACACCTACCACGCTTCAATCTGTAAAACTAAGACACTATTATTTCATTAATATGAAAATATAAGATAATATGGGGTTTTGGGTTGCCTCCTAAACAACGCCTGAGTTAACGTCGTGGCATGACGCAAGCCAAAGACTACTCTTCGTCCTTGGAATCACCCATGGTGTAATTAGGTGAGTCTTCAGCGAATGGAGGATAGTGACTCGTCATCAAATGGGTGATTTGAGCATCCTGCAGCTGAATGGTCATGGAGTTCGAAGTAGTTTCTTCGTTTAGCATATCAATGCTATCCTTCATGTCATTTAGTTTCTTATCATGCTCATCAAGTTTTTGTTGGATGAGTGAGGTGGTATCGTTACTTTGCATACCCTCATGCCTCTTTCCCTGATTTCACTCTCGAAGGGAGAAGTTCTTTTCCTTCTCCCTGGCTTGTTCTTCCAGTCCCATCACTCGTTTGGATAGAACATCTACTTGCACCACCAATTTAACCCATTCATATTTCTTTTGGGCATCTTTGTTGGTTTTAACCATTTATCAAGTAGTGTTGCAACAACTTCATAGGGTTGGTTTAACATTCCTCCTTCAAAAAGGTGCTCAACTATGCTTCTATTTTCTGGTTCGAGACCCCGATAGAAATAATCCAACAATGTCTTATCAGTCATTCCATGGGATGGGCATGTCTGCAAAATTGCTTTGAATCTCTGCCACAATTCTGGAATTGTCTCCTCCCCTGCCTATTTGAACGTTAGTAGATTATCCTTGAGGTTCAACAACATCAGAAGAGGATGATCTGTGTGATATCCATAGTGCCCATCCATTTTTTTGTTTCTCTGCGTTGGTCTTCACACAAGCAAAACAAAACTAACACTAAGATTACTAAAGCTAAAACTATGAAAGACCAAGAATTCTACTTTACTAAGAATTCCCAAATAACACCACTCCCTGGCAGCGGCGCCATTTTGATGCTTATCGTGACCAACGACACTAACCTACAGTACAAGTGTCTACGATCGTCGAAAATATAGTAACCCAATCAAGGGTTGGGATCGTGTCCCAAGGAAGTGGTTTTGAGAATTAATAGAAAAATAAAATTTAATTTTAATTAGAAACAATTGGGGGTTTTGTAAAAAGTAGTAGAAACAACTAAAATAACAAGAAAATCAAGTATGGGGAAGAGTTCTTGGGGTGTGACCTCAATACAAGGTGAGATAGGTAGTTGGGTACATGCTTTTGATAGGAAATTTGTAAGATAATAGTGACTAGGCCAAGTTTTAAATGGAAAAAAGTTCCCTCTCGGGCAACTTACCTCGTTTCAAATGCATTTCTTTCGGACACCCATTTGCCATATGAAGGCCAGCCTACGCCTTACCCCACTCACTCTCTCGAGCTGAGTGTTAAGATATGGGACTAGGGCTCACCCTCTCGGGCTGAACCTCATGTCGACCCACTCCTTAGGCCATCAGTCTAGTGGTCTTGGTTTCGCGACCTCCTTCTCGGGCAAACCGAAAACACATGAGTGGCTTTGTATTTTCAACTACAAATCCTTTAGATTAATCTACAACCACTAGGTGAAATCACCATTAAACTTCATATAGTCTATCAGCAAGCAAGACCCAACAATAATAACTACACATATTTGCTAAATCACACCCCAAGAATGGGGGTTTTTAGCCACACATCAATAAATAACACAATACACTTAAAATGATAGTAAAATCAAGTGGGTATACAAAATTAAACCTTGATTTAAGAAAAGGAAGAAGAATGGAGAAGACCCACTTCCAACTTGGGGAAGATGAAACCCTTCTTTCTTCAAGTCTCCCAAAAACCTCTCCAAACTAGAGAGAAAATATCCAAAAAAGTACTATTCTATTCTAAAAATTAAAATAAATGTTTGACTCCCTAAAATTAATAAATAAGTTTAGTATTTATAGACTTTAGAAAATAGTGCTGGCTGATCATTCGGCGAGGTTAGTCGGAATCGCCGATTAACTGGGTGACTCGCCATTTAGTGTAGTTCATTGCCGTCTTGCACTAGCCTTCGGCATCTTCGTGCTCGATGTCATTGGGCAACATAGTACTGGTTCGTGGATCTATTCGGTGGAACGCCGGCTGCTTCTTTCATAACCTTTTTGATCCTTCTTCTTCTGGGCTTCGCGTACTGGAATGAATGGTGGAGTGCGTCCCTTCGGCGAATCGCCAAGTGTGCTTGGCGATACTCAGGCTTCAGCTTCTTCGTTCTTTTCAGCCTTTTTGTTCCTTTTTGTGCCTAAGTGTCTATGCTTACACTAAAACTTCAAATACCTGTAACTTAAGAGTTTTCATGAGATATTGAGACAAAATAAGCATTTTAGGACACTATTTCTATCAAAATAAAGCCCTAAATGAGTCCAATTTGTGGACTCATAAAACTGCTCCCTTGGAATTCGACCCCAAACCATTCGGTTGGGTTATATTACTATTGTACGATCATAGACACTCAAATTGAAAATTGTGTCTTGATTATGCGAACATCAAAATGGCGCCGCTGTCGGGGAGTGGTGTTACATGATTTTTTTTGGTTTAGGCGAACTTTGTTTTTGTTAGTCATAGTTTACTCACTTTATTTTTAGTTTTATTTTCTTTGTGTTGATGTTGTAAGCAATAAATCGAAAATGGCTGAGATGGACCAAGAAGTCGAGGGGGAGTTCACATTATTCGCACTAGCGACTCAGCTGAATGATTTGGCCACCAAAATATCAGAGGTGGATGTCCAGTGCAAAAGACAAGAGAGGTACATACTTTCTCATGAGCAGGAAAAGCCTAGAGGCAGGGGGAACAATCATGTTAAGAAAACACTACAAATCATTCTCCAGAAGATCACTGAACAAGATCGAATGTTGGAAGATACGAAAGAGAATATTGAAGTGTTGAATCAGATGATTGGCTTTCACTTTAGATCTATCCAGCTGGTCAGGACACTTTTGAGGCATGTAGTGCCTCATCTCCACCAAGACGAACAATTGGGATTACCTGGTACTACTAGGACAAACCCCAATAATGGAGTTTAAAGGGTGACTTGCATCGTGCCATAACGTTAACTAAGACGCTGATTGGGAGGCAACCCAAAACCCCTTAACTGCTTTATTTTTACTTTCATAAATAATAGTGTGTTAGTTATGCAGGTTTAAATGTGGTAAGTGTTTAGAAAATGCAGATTGGCGAGAAAAATGGTCAGTCGGCACAATGACGAAGAGGTCGGCGTGCCCAACCTGACCCTCCATTTGGCTTAACACAAGTTTAACTTAGAGCCTGTAAAACTCGGCGAGCTTGAGAATCAGTTCGCGAGTTACCGACCAGTTCGGCAACAACGACCCAGACCGCCGTCTTGACCCCTAAGAAATTAAAGATCCTTTAGGAATCCGCGGGGTAAGTAACAACTCGGCGAATTGCCGAGTTGATTGGCGAGTGCGACTAATGTCGCTGAATGGACGCGAACTGGATGGTTTATAAAGGCCAAAAGTCTTAGAATTTGAAATTCTTCACTTTCCCTCGTTTTTAAACTTCACAAACTCACACCAAAGTAGTATTTTCCTTATTTTCGCATTTTACTAGTATTTTGGTTGGTTGATTTGTGCTCGAAGTTGGATTTCTTCGCCGCCTAGCTTTTCAATCGCATTTTAATCGGCATAAAAGGTTAGTTTTCCAAACCCCGAGTTTATTTTATTGAAGTTTGTACTCATTTTCTATGATTGTATCTTTGTGATGTGTGCTGGGCCTCTCTATAGGAATAGAATGATTGATTGCCAATTTTAATTTGAAAATCTTGCATGTCTTGTTTTGATCGTCAAAATGCCCGTATTTTTATGCCTTGGAATGAATGAAACTTGATTGGGTGAAGTCTGAGTAACCCATGCATGTGCTAAATGACGAAAATTTCTCAATGATAGAGTGGGTGACACCAGTTTTAAGAGCAAATATCGTCAAATGGCCAATTTTGTCAAAACCAGGAAAAATCTGAGTATCCCGTGGTGATGGGTAGTACGGGTCTTGTTTGAATTCCATGAGTGCATGCTTTGATTTTATTTTTGGGGGTTGCGGGGTTGAATTTGAGAAGATGAGTTGAAAATAGGCACGTTGAGTCGATTGGCGAGCTAGGTCAAGCTCACCGAATGACTCGGCGGTTCGCGTAATGTCCCCATCTCGCTGATAAGTTGGTGCCTTGATTGATATTTGATGCCGTAACTTACGGCGAGAAACCTGAGGGCGCCGAAAGTATTCTGATCGCTCTTTGTCTGCGCCCCTGAGTCTATGTTGCACTGTTACTTTCGGCAGATAATCACTTGTTCGCCAAAATTATTTGGCGATTTACCGATCAGGCTTTTCCATCACCGATTTGCCCAAATTTGTAAGCTAAACCTTTCAGCGAGCGCGATTTAGCTTGCCATAGAGGTTCGGCGATTCGCCGACTGGATCGGTGAATCTTTCTGCAATAAGATTTTTTGTGATTGTGTTTGATTTTCTCCTAATTTCTCTCGATCTTTTGCAGATATGGTACGCACAAATTTAAATGAGCCACCCCAAAAAAAGGTAAAGAGCATTACGATAAATGAAGGAGGATCAAATCCTCCACAAAAACGACAGCAAGATCTCCCACCAGGAAACAAAGGCAAGAAGAAAACACACATAGCTAGGAAAGGGATAACTATTGAACCCGAAGTTGATTTTCCTGAACCGGAAGACGAGGAGCTCTTTATTCCCTGAAGGAGCAGACACCAGACTAGATCTCACCATACCCCCACCGGAGCTCCCTCAGCTGCTATCCCACCTTCTACTGAATCATTGCCAGCTCAGGCACCCCCAATGACTCCTGCACTGCCTATTGCTCCTCCACCTAGATTGCTGAATAGACTAAAAGGTGAAGGAGTCCAGACTATCATAGAGGAGAAGTTGTTATCTGCGGAGGGTATGGAAGGCAAATATCCAGATGTTTTGGACACCCTCCATTACCATAAGTTCGAGAAGTTCACACGGCCCCGAGGCCCTTACCTTCCTCCTTGGGTTAGGGAGTTTTACACAGCTTATGAGGAGTTGGTGCCTAAGAACAAAAAGAAGGCAAGTAAGTTTCGATCGGTGAAGTCAGTCATGGTCAGAGGCAAGGAAGTGGAGTGTCACATCGAGCATATTAATGTTGTATTAGGTAGACCGCTGCACTCTGTACTTCCTTACGATGGGTTGCCTATAGTTCCGTCCCTGGATGATTTGAAAGGTTGGTTAGCTCCGCTGATTTCTGACACCATCCCGAGGTGGATCGATGCAGGAGCTCCCATTGAGAAGAGGGACATGAACATCACCTCTAGGTTCTGGTTTGGATTCATTAGCAACACCATAATGCCATCCCAGAACGAGTCTATTATGCGATATCCTAAGGTGGCTTACCTCGGTTCTATCATGGCCAGGAGGTGGATCAACCTAGGACTGCTGATTTCGCAGGAGATGGCCATAAGAGCCAAGCAGAGACTTACCTCTCTGCCATTTCCGATTTTGATCACTGAGTTATGCCGGCGTACCAGAGTACCCCGGGATCCGGCGAGTGATATATAGGCCATCCCTTCATCCTCTATACGGACATCCGATGTATTGAGGTCGAGTTCAGACGAGAGGAGGTTGATAGGAGGAGTTCAGCCCCGAGAGACACTACTCCTGAGGTTGATGTTGACTCGTTGCGAGCAGGGCCATCTGCGTCTACTCTAGCCTATGAGCCGTCAGTTAAATCTACACCCTCCTCTTATTCACATGTACCAGGTGTTTCTTGCCCCTCCTCCCAACTAGCGAAGATTACTCAGGCGATGATCCTGAAGATAAGGAACTTGGCCCAGTCAACTGATGTGCGGGCTACCCGAATGGAGAAGTCTATTTTGGAGATGATCGACATGGCCTTACTAGCAGCACTTACCCCCCTCAAGACTTCTGTTGATGCTTTGACAGTGAGAGTCACTGTTTGTTAGAGCAGACAGGGGGAGGCCTCTGAGGTGACGACTTTAAAAGCTAAGGTTGCGAGTTTGAGGAAGGATGTAGACTATCTTAAGTCTACTGACTTCACTTCACTGCTAGAGGCTGCTGATGACAGGGATGCTCCTGAGACTTTAGGGATTCCTCCGGCTACCACCAGAGATATGCAGAGGGGTGGCACAACAAAGAAAGAGTTGAATGCAGAGACCAACGAGGAGCTGATAGCAGTGCACAATGAGGAGACGTAGAAGAGCCGCGATGAGAGCATATTCAGAGATTTGCCAGATCTTTTGGGATCGATTGTGCAGCCAGTGATCCAACCATCACTAACTGAGATGTCCACAACAACTCCTAGTGGATCTATCACTTCTATTCCTCCTGAGGTGAGTCCGGGTACTGAGGCCCGAGACTAGACAGATGCTACGGGCACTGATGCCCTGATTCAGACAGAGACCCTGACAGAGGGAGCGACTGCATAGAAATGACCTTTCTTTACTTCCCTCTCTGTCTAACTTATTTTTTTTTAGATACTTTTATTGGAATTTGAGGACAAATACTTTTATTTGTGGTGGGGTGAGGCCCACTTTAACTTTGTGCATATTTATTGTATTTTGACTATATTTTAGGTTGTGATCAATTATTGTGTTTATATGCTGCATTTTGTGGATGTTTGAGCTTATGGCTCCATGTTTTAAATTGTGAAATGATTTTGACCCTTAAGCCTTCCAAAAAACTTTTGCTACCACTTCTGTGTTGAATGTGGCTGTTCTTTTGCAAAATTTGAGTCTCAGTTTCGATCAATATCGATGACTCGAATAGTGCTATTAATCAAACAAACATGAATGTAAGGCTATAAGGAGGCCAAATGAAATTGCCTAGACAATATAGGAACTCTTTGCATCTCGTTGTGACTAGCCTGTTATCAAATCGAGTCTCTTGTGATGACCGTGGCAAACTAGCGAAAGTGTGGAGTCTTGTTTGACTGTAGTGTCAATGCCTAGTGTGATGAGCTTACCATGAATTGTGCATGATGAATACTAGAATTTGCCCTGTTGGTCCAATTGACTGAAGTGATGTGAAGTCTTGAAATGATCTTAGGCAACTTTAAAGAGTGTGAACCAATTTGACATATACCTCTTTTGTGGCCTACCTCGTGAGTGTATGAACCTCTTTTGAACACCCCTTGAGCCTTACTCTTCTTTGGAAGAAACTTGATGAAAACATGACCTTCTTTTAATCCATTACCATAATCCTCATGAAGTTGTGGTTAGTTTGAATAGCCAACTTAGGCCAAAAGCCTAAGTTGGGGGTGTGGCGAAAAGGGAAGGTAAATCAAGAAGTGCAAGGAAGTTCCTTCCACCCATGATTTTGAGAAAAATGGAACCCCTCCATATATAAAAAAAAAAGAAAAAAAGAAGAAGAAAAAGAATGAAATATACGTGGAATAAAGTTGTGAAAATACAAAGAAATTGGGGTTCCCAACTATCCAAGAGAAAGGAATAATGGGACTACTTGTGAGCACAAATGAGAATGATGAAGAAAAGGAAATGAAGTGTTGTTCACACCACATTTCATGAGGACTATATCCCTTGAACCTAAATGACCATACCTTTGCACTCTGTCCCATTACAAGCCTTAAAAAGACCTTTGTGATCTTGAGTGAGCTGAAGCAAGTGTTGATTGGAAAATACGGGCAAACCTATGGGTGAAATCATGCATTATATTCATCTTTGTGAGTGTGAGCGTTGCATTTGATTCCAAAGCTTTAAATTTCAAACCATTGTGTGTGAATATGGAATCATTCCTTGTGTGAGGGCATTTGAACACTTTGGTTGAGCTTGAACTTGCATTTAAAGCAAGTATTGTGAGCATGAGATTCTTTGATAATGGTTAGTCACAACTTGAATCTTTGAGTGCAAAATTGACCTTTGCATAAATATATTGAGTCTCGTTGCGTGCATTCATAATTGAATCTTGTGCAACACTGTTCAAGACACCCCTTTTGAACGACTGGACTCGAGTTTGTTTGAGGACAAGCAAAAGTTTAAGTTTAGGGTGTTGATGAGTCCATGATTTGGACTTGTTTAGGGCTATATTTTGATAGAATTAGTGTCCTTAAATGCATATTTTGTCTCAATATCTGATGAAAAGCCTTAAGTTTCAGGTATTTGGAGTTTGAGGCAAAGCATGGACACTACTTGGCAAAAAGGAACAAGACAGTTGAAAAGAGAAAAGAAATGAAGGTCTGAAGATCGTTGAGCCCAGCTAGCGAGTCACTGATGGGCGTGGAGATCACCTTTTTTTCTAGTGTGCTGAGCCCTGAAGGAAAAGATCGAGTTGGCGATGAAATGGAGCAGTCGGAGCGTCATCGAACAATTCCGCGAAGCACTATCCTATCACCCAACGTAACAGAGTCAGAAGTGCTGAAGGCCAAAGCGAAAAGGCGATAGACTTGACTAAAGGGTGGATCAGCGATCCCGACTAACTACTCCGAGTGGATCCTTCACAACACACTTTTTGAATTCCATAAATACTAGTTCAGTTTTTATTCTTAGAGGGGAATTTTAGATGGATATTAGACATTTTTTTACATTTTCCAGCTTTTAGGTCTAAGTTTTGAGAGACATTGTTCTTGAAGGGTTTCAACTACAAGAAATTGGGTGTAGGTGTTCAAGATTCTTCAACCTTGACTTGTTTAAAGACTTAATTCTCCATACCCATTGGATGGTAACACCTTTTGGTATCAATTTCTATCTCTTTAGGACGTCTAGCTAAATTCCCAATTCTTGGGCTGTGATTATGTGAATATGGGTGGGTTAGATTATCTGTTGGGTCTTGCTTGTTGATGGTTTATTTATTGTTTTGATGTGATTTCGTTTAGTAGTTGTGGTGTAACTTAATAAAATTGTAGTTGCAAATATGATTTCACCTTTGTGTTTTCGGCTTGCTCGAGAGAGATGTTCGAAAACCAAGATTACTAAATCGATGGCCGGTGGTATTGGGTCGACATGAGGTTCAGCTCGTGAGAGTGAACCCTAATCTCTCTCACACACATTCAGCTCGAGAGAGTGAATGAGCTAAGGTGGATGTTGTGCTTAAAGCGACAACTTGGTGTTCGAAAGAAACTAAGTTTATTCGGGATAAGTTGCTCGAGAGAGAATTTACCCCTTCTATGGTCTAGCCTAGTTGCAAATATTCAACTATTTTTTTATTAATAGCATTTACTCAATTGTCTAGTTTATCCCATATTCCTATCACATCCCAAGAATCCCTGTCTCCTAATTCGTATTCTCTTATTTGCAATGTTTTTAGTTGTTACTTGCTACCGGGGGGGGGGGG
>JAJOOH010015505.1:0-17863 GCA_029582605.1 Solanum gracilifrons
AAAATAAAATTAACAATTGAAAAAATAACACCATTCTGAAAAATGCTTAAAAATTGAATAATTATGCAATCGTTTATAGCATAAAATACTATTCTGAATTTTTTTTATTCAAAATAATGAAAAACAACAATCAATTCTTAAATATTTTTCAGAATTAACTGTGGCAAAAGGAATTATATTGAGGTTATGAAAGAGAAATATTAAATAACAATTGAGATATTTGTGGAAAGTAAATAACAACATGGAGTAAATTAAGGGATTAGAATTTTATTTACTATAGAATTGTGCGTGGGTTATTTTTCATTTAATATTATTTGATTTTATTTTATTTTGTAATGACTTTATTGCTATTTTGGTGTAAAAAAACTATTGTTATATACGTGTTATTTATGTTCTTAAATTGTATATTTAAGTTTTTTTCCCTTTTATTGTACCAAATCTCTTTTTCTTATGAAAAGAAGTTGGAGGCCCAAATTAGTAACCCATTAAAAGCCCAGCCCAACTTATCCATAGCTCATAGGCTTGCAAGGTTATAACAAAAAAAACTAGGGTTCAAGTATTTCTCTCGTCTTCAACGAAGCAGCAAAAAAATACAGAGAAATTCTTAGACCAACAAAATGGTTCGTTCTTCTAACCTTCATTTCTTCACTGATTAAGTTTTTCTTTTGTATGTACTGCGATGCATCTATTTATCAATCTTATACGCTTTGCTGAGTTTTGTCGGTACAATTTTTTTCATGGATTATATTATAGAATTTGAAGGGAAATTTTTTTCATGGATTATATCATGTAGAAACATATTTTAATTACTGGGTCGGTGGAAAAATAAAAACTTTGTGAAGGAAACATTGGGTTTGTTCCATTTTTTGCTGTGGTCAATCAGTTTCATGTCATTGATGCCAAAATCTACTTGTTTGATAGTGAAAATTTTATTGTAGTTTTGCTGTAGAGATGCGACCTGAAAACTAATAGGGTGCCAGATCGGTTCAAATAAGTTTAGTGTTTTTACTTGTAGTTGTGGATTGAGTACTGGTTATATACTTTTCTTCTAATGGTAATTAATAAATTTTTAGGTTATCAAATTTTAGTTCCATTACTATCTCAGTCTATTCGATTGTCTCGGTGTTGTACTCAGTTTCGTGACTTATTTGTGGAAGATAGAGTGTTTATTCGGGGTTGATCCAATGCCCTTTACATGATCTATACGGCTTAATTTATAGTTCTGTGATGATTTTGGCCATTTACTTCAAGTGGTATTTGGATAGGCCCATTCAATGGGTCTGATGCTATAATTTTCCCTTACAGTATGAGTCATGACTTCTGTGAACCTTGTTTATGGAGGATGGTTTTCTTTCTTGAGACAACTTTGCCATTCCGCATGTGTATTGATCCTTAGACCATAAAGTGGTTGATTGGTTTTGTGTTATACTGCTTATACATCATGTTGCATACTTAGCGTTGCTTTTACATTTTTGAAAACAAAATGCATGTTGAGGATATATCGAGGAAATTTTATATAAAAACTTGGGCTTTCATTTATTTACAGGCTAGAGGTTTGAAGAAGCATCTGAAGAGGCTCAATGCCCCAAAGCATTGGATGCTTGATAAACTTGGTGGAGCATTTGTAAGTGCATTATCTTTTGAGTATTTTCCAAGTAACTCGAGATGATTTGGAGCTGCTTTAGCTTAAAAAATTCTGTCTTTTGCTCTATAGGCTCCCAAGCCATCCTCTGGGCCACACAAGTCAAGGGAGTGCTTGCCATTGGTCATTATCATGCGAAACAGGTTGAAGTATGCTCTCACATACCGAGAGGTGATCTCAATTCTGATGCAACGACAAGTTATGGTTGATGGAAAAGTTAGGACAGATAAGACATATCCTGCTGGTTTCATGGGTAAATGCTCTTTATCTACTTCTTCTGTTTTCATTATCTTTTCTAATACACCATCTATTCATGTTATATTGACAGTATTTGATGTTTACGTTGTTTTAAACACCTGCATTATCTTATAAGTATATTTGAAAAGAATATTGAAGAACTGGTTGAAAAGTTAATTTGATCTATAAAACATCACATTAAAGTTTAATTCTTTGAAGAATTTATTGAATTTGATTTCTTAAATTTGTGTAGAAAGAGAATTGTGTTGAACATTTCGAAACATTCTAAAGTAGGTAGTAGAGTCATATAAATTGGAACTTCTGGAGTACTATGGATACGTGATCTGTTTGTCAATAGAAGTTTTGGTTCAATTTTCATTCTCTTTTTTTCGGCTGTCTGGCTTGTTTTGCTCATTGACAATGAATAATGCTATCTTTCTATATACAGATGTTGTTTCAATCCCGAAGACTAATGAGAACTTCCGTCTCCTTTATGACACCAAGGGCCGATTCCGTCTTCACTCTGTCAGGGATGAGGAGTCCAAGGTAGATTAATATTTTAACTTTTGCATTTGTGAGGAATTTCTCTGTTAGATTCGTTTCCTGACCTTGTAAAGTTTATTGGTGGTATACTGCTCTTATTTGAATGTTGTTCTTCCTATTGGCAGTTTAAGCTCTGCAAGGTCCGCTCTGTGCAGTTTGGTCAGAAGGGGATCCCCTACCTGAACACTTATGATGGAAGAACAATCCGCTATCCTGATCCTCTCATCAAGGCCAATGATACCATAAAGCTGGACTTGGAATCCAATAAGATTGTTGATTTCATCAAGTTTGACGTTGGGAATGTTGTGATGGTGACTGGAGGTAGAAACAGGGGACGAGTTGGTGTTATTAAGAACAGGGAGAAGCATAAGGGTAGCTTTGAGACGCTCCACATCCAGGATTCTCAGGGTCATGAATTTGCTACACGTTTGGGAAATGTGTTCACTCTTGGTAAGGGTACTAAGCCGTGGGTTTCACTACCCAAAGGTAAAGGAATTAAGTTGACCATCATCGAGGAGGCACGGAAGAGGATGGCTGCTCAATCTGCCACCCCTGCTTAAACTGTCTCGGTCGCTAAATCCACTGTTCCAAGTCAATTTCACGCTTTTGCAGCGTGGATAAAGTTAAGTTTTGTAGTTTGGACCCTAAATGTTTTGTTTTGTTTAGTAATACATAATTTAATTTGCGAGCAGCCTTTTGGATATTTGTATTCTTGGTTTTAGCATGCCCATCTTTTTTATGAGAAGATTATTAGACGTCCTTTATGGATCAAACTTTATTTCATTTTGTTCCAAATTTGAAAAAGAGTTCTCCTTTCCCATTTTCTTTTAAGCCATTGAGTAGTTGTTAAGATTTGCTGCAGTGAGTATATCATTTCAAGATTCTGGTCAATTTGGCTTCTGCCCTTTTAGTGCTGAACAGATGTTAAGAGTTTAGGATATCACTGGTACCAATCCATACTTCCATACCAATTAACTATATTGTCTTGGTTGGTTTAGCAATTCGACTAATTCACCATGTAGTTGCTATCTTCCACCAGCACTCACCAACGGAAAGAACTCACTTGATGTTCTTGATGGGGTTAGGATTTGAACCTTTAATCACTCAGGTCTTTTTCCACACCACTAGGCTAGATCCATTGTACCATTTGAGTCTTTTCTCAGGTGTTTCTACTTCGAGCTGCCGTAAATATGTTTAGATACACTTGGTTTACAAATTTTACATTGTGGTTTATTGTTTCTTTTCTCTTTGTTTGGGTGGGAATATGAACAAGACTCGAGTATAGAGGCTTGATTGATAATTTGATATATATCACTTTTCCTTTTCATTCAATATTTATGTACTCAAAATGTTAAATGCAACAAACAACCTTTCCCTTTTCATTGTTACCTAACGATGGATTTAAACAACACGATACATTAGAATTTAAGTAACAACTAAAACAAAACATTGTATTTAAACTAACAATACAATACAACAGATAATAACCATCCAAACAACGTCTCCAGCTAAGGGAGTATTATCATAGATTGTCCGACTGAAATTCAGTAGGGACGTGAATTGTCAAGATGTGAGGACAGGTAAGAAACAAAATGTAGTAATTCATATGTATTTGAATTGAATAACTTACATAAATGTCATAGTGTAAAACCTAAATTACCTTCTATCCCTATTATTTTGTAATTACATAAATCTCATATTTTTTAGGCATTTCGGATACATAATTAAGAATCTGGATACATTATTGTTGCTACATTATGTATCAATCTGTTGCACTTATTAAGGGGAAAAAAAGCTGAAAAATCAAATTAAGATCTCATAGTATCCATTTGTTGCACTAATTAAGGGGGAAAAAGCTGAAAATCAAATTAAGATCCCATAAATTACGCTATTCCATTCCAAATTATTGTCAAGAATTCAAAATCCTATAGTGTAACAAACCAAAAAATTCAAAAATTAAATTTCTTCTTCTTGTTCATCGTTCTCTCTGTTTCATAAAAAAATTTGTCGAAATTTTGGATAAGCGAGGTGAGTTATGAAGGATGCAAAAGTGATGGAATTGTTGTTGGACAAACGATATCTTTTGTGAATCTTCAAGTTTATCAAATATCCTTTCGATTTTGATTCAAGATTGTCGAAAATTTTGAGATTCAAAATTCTTCTCCAGTTTATTGAAGATCCTTTCTGTTTTGATTCAAAATTGTTGAAAAAATTGAATTTCAAAATTATTCTCCTAGTTCATTGAAGATTCTTTCAATTTTGATTCAAAATTATCGAAAATTTTGAGAAGATACATCATGAAGATCCTTTCAATTTTAATTGATAAGTGTTGTATTTCTACTAGATACTTAAATAAGAAAGTGTTTCCCATGGGACTTTAGGTTTGAGATCGATACATTATTATTTGACAATTGTTATGTATCAGATAAATTCGAATTTACATATCATAACCAAAAAATTAGTGCATGATACATTATTATTTAGGTATCTTATTTTGTTTGAGATCATGAAGATCTTTTCAATTTAAATTGATTTAAGTGTTGTATTTCTACTAGATACATTAAATAAGAAAGTGTTGCCCATAAAATTTTAAGTTTGAGATCGATACATTATTGTTTGGTAATTGTTATGTATTAGATAATTTTAGTATAAATTTGAATTTACGTATCATAACTAAAAAAATTAGTGTATGATACATTATTATTTATGTATCTTATTTTGTTTGAGAAATACTATATTTTAAAATAAAAAAATACATTATACATGTAATTGTTTCAAAATAGCTTTTTTTTTGTGTGTGATAAATAACACAAAGTTTATGTATCAAGTACATTTATATTGAACATGATAAACACTAATCAAAGATTCAACAACATTAGAGTTGTGAATCAATACCTTAAGTATGAACATTATACATTGCATAAAACAAATGTTATTGTAGCAGTGATGTATCAGATCAATGATAACACTAACAAAGACTAATTTAAGACTCAAAATAAACGAGATACATTAAAAATCTATATCTTTGATAGTGATGACCGTGCAATGGCAGATCCAACTTTTTTCTTCTTTTTTTGGACGATTTTCAATAGTAGAAACATTAAAAGAAAATAAATACTTTTCAAAGAAAAAATTTCAACGACAATATGATTAACTAAAATTGCAAAGGTTCAATTAGATTTCAATGAGGGCAGGGGGCGGAGGTAATTTTATTTTTATTTTTTAAGATGAAAAAGTTTTAAAATAATAATAAAAGAAATCAAAAATTGAAGTGATGGAAAGAAATCTACCTCTTGAATAATTTGAAATCATTAATTGGAAATAGAAAAGAATTGAAATTCAAAAATAGATTAATTGATAAACTTGAGAGACACCTTCTGAAAATCAAAATGAATTTGAAATTTGTAACTGCTAAAGAAATGGAGAGAATTTAGGGATAAAATGGAGGAGTAAAATATTTATGTATCTAGAAGATTTTATGAATTGGGGGAATTAAGGGATTTTTGAATTTTTTTAAAAAAAGTAGGGATAAATGGATATTAAGGTAAGTAAATGTGTGTATATAAGTAATTTTCCCATTTAAAGATTATAGGAAGATTCAACTTTTAACATACTAGTTTTTATACATATGCAGGTATACATAATTCATTCATATTTTTCAGACATCTTAATTCACATACAACTCTTATATCACTAACACCTATTTAAATTTGATATACAATTAATATCTAATTTCATACACTAATTTAAGCAATGTTCAAAGTTTTATATTTATTTCAATGTGTTCAAGATGTCACATACTACGTTGATACACAAGTTGCTCATAGTGTATATAACGTTTAAATAAAGTTATAAATATTTATTTGATAAGTTTCAATTTTTACAATGGTAAATCAAAGATTGAGTGAGTGGTGTCATCTGTCATACTGAAAGAGAGAATCACTGCTTTTTTCAAAATAAATTTGTGAACAATTCCTTGAAATATTAATGACTTCTTAAAGGAGGTTGACTGAACAATAGAGAGAACCAAGTTAACGAAAGATACTATATTTTATTTCAAAAAAACTCGAATAACACGATCTGTAATTAAGAAAACTTTTTATAGTAAATTTTTTTTGATTTTCTTGAATGTATGTTGATCGAATATAATAAGTACAAAAGTGTTGGTTGTGTGTGTTTAACACAAACTCTATATGTTTAGCAGAAACAACAACTAGTTCATCAAATGAGAGAATCATGGAATGCTATAATCTGAGAGAAATTTATTAGAAGTATATCAATAAAATACTTTATTTTATTGTATATACATGTCAATTTCTTAAAACATGGCTAATGGATATTAATTTGATGTCTTAGTTGATACTTGGTTTGTTGTGTCAAGTTTTTTTAGAGGACCTTTCAAACATAGCAAAGGCTTCAAACATTATGAGGTAAAATAGCTATAGTTTACTTAATTAGAATTCATAGCTACATGTTAGAAGTGGAGAGAGGAGAGAGATAAATTATATTTTTATAACTGTTGGAGAATTGTATACATGTATATGTATCAACGATTATATTTGTATATTTGCTAGATAATTGTATATATGTAATTAGTATGTATATGTATTAATGAATATAATTTGTATCCGATTACAACTTGTATCAACGAATACAATTGTATCAAGTTCAAGTATTTGTATAATTGATTGTTATCATTCGTATCAATGTTGTATCAATAGTATTAACAAATACAATTCGTATCAATGAATAAATTGTATCAATGTTGTATCAAGTCCATCCTTTGTATTTGTATAATTGATTGTTATAATTTGTATTAATATTGTTTCACTGAATACATGTGTCTTTGTATTTTGTATCACTAAAAAAATATGTATAGTTGACACTTATCATTTATATTTGTATAATTGATTGTTATCATTTGTATTGAGAGAGAGGAGTTAGAGAGAGACGAGAGAGAGAAAAAGAGAGGAGAGATGATATTAGTAAAATCCTAACTATAGTTACAAGCGGTAATTAGAGCCGTCAATATGGGCTAAGGCCTGTTGAGCCTGCCTGGCCTAACCCGTGATTTGATAGGGTTGGGTTACGATTTTTGGAGCCCATTTAAGAAAATGACTTTTTAGCCCGACTTGAATAAACCTGTCGATTAGTGGGGCTTGAGAAATATAAATAGGGTAGACACATGCGTCAAATAAAAATTAATTAAAAAATAAAAATAAAATAGAGTATTAAAAATAACAGGAGTTTACACTCAAAATTTGTTTAAAGTTTGAAATATTACAATTTAAATACAAATTATGTTTATAAAATATGTACTACATAAAATAAAGTTCCTAAAATTTATAAGGAATCATTAGATAGGCCATAGCCTATGGAATATTATCATAGTATTTGTGTTTTATTATGATCATTGTAAAATAATTATGTTAATATTTCTATTTAGCTATTTATGTTTTTATTTGAAATCAAACTTAATAAATATTATATAAATAATTTTATTTGTGTATTTGATTAACAAGTAGTAACACTAGTCGATATTTATGATAATATTTTAAAATTATAATTCAATTTAAAAAATTATAGAAAATATACTTTTAAGAAAAGAGAGCTGACCCAGCAAAGCTTGTAGCCCACATACTTGTGGGCTGGGACGATCATTTTCTGACCCACATAAAAAATGGGCTAGCCCGACCTGACCCGTCAAATTGCAAAGCCTATATGAATTAGCCCGGATGGGGTGGGCCAGCCCATATTGACAACTCTAGTGGTAATTCTTTCAAACTACAAATTTATAATTACATATCGCATGTTTGCCTAATTACGTAATTTTTCACTTTTTCTTATGAGAAGTAATTGGAGGCCCAAATTAGTAACACATTAAAAGGCCAGCCCAACTTATCCAGAGCCCAGAGGGCTTGCAAGGTTATAACAAAAAAACTAGGGTTTTAGTATTTCTCTCGTCTTCTTCATCGAAGCTGCAAAAAATACAGAGAAATTCTTAGACCAACAAAATGGTTAGTTCTTCTATCCTCCATTTCTTCACTCATTAAGTTTATATGTACTATGGTGCATCTATTTATCAATCTTTTACGCTTTGCTGAGTTTTGTTGATACAACATTTTTCATGGATTAATATCATTGAATCAGAATGGAAAATATTCTACTAGACGTAAAAGATATGTAGAAACATTTTTCAGTTACTGGGTCGGTGGAAAAATCAAAACTTTATGAAGGAAATATTGGGTTTGTTCCATATTTTTTACTTTGGTCATTTATGCTATCTTTTGTCTTTTGAGATTTAAGGATCAGTTGATGTAGAGATTCTGGAGTTTTGAAGTTAAAATTTACTTGTTTTGATATTATACGAGTGAAACTTTAGATTATGTATTGTAGTTTTCCTATAGTGATGCGACCTGAAAACTAATAGGATCCCAGATCGGTTCAAGTAAGTGTACTGTTTCTACTTGTAGTTGTGGATTGAGTACTGGTTGTATACATTTCTTTTTATGTTCGTAAATTAATTTTTGTGTCATCAATTTTTTTGCTGTTTGATTACTTTTATCAGTCGATTATGTTGTCTTGGTGCGTTACTCAGTTTTGTGACATATTTATGGAAGATGGAGTGTTTATTCGGGGTTGATTTATGCCCTTTACATGATCTATATGGCTTAATTTATAGTTCTATGATGAGTGTTGGCCCTTTACATGATCTGATGGTTTAATTTCCGGAAGATGAGTATGAGTCATGACTTGTGCGAACCTTGTTTATGGAAGAGTGTTTTCTTTCTTAAGACAATTTTGCCATCCCTTATGTCTATTGATCTTTAGATCATAAAGTGGTTGATTGGTTTTGTGTTATGCATCATATTGCATACTTGGTGTTGCTTTAATTTTTGGAAACAAAACGCATGTTGAAGATATATTGAGGAAAATTTCAACTTTCGCTTTCATTTATTTACAGGCTAGAGGTTTGAAGAAGCATCTGAAGAGGCTCAATGCCCCAAAGCATTGGATGCTTGATAAACTTGGTGGAGCATTTGTAAGTAAATTATCTTTGAGTATTTTCCAAGTAACTCGAGATGATTTGGAGCTGCTTTAGCTAAAAAAATTCAGTCTTTTGCTCTATAGGCTCCCAAGCCATCCTCTGGGCCACACAAGTCAAGGGAGTGCTTGCCATTGGTCATTATCATGCGAAACAGGTTGAAGTATGCTCTCACATACAGAGAGGTGATCTCAATTCTGATGCAACGACAAGTTATGGTTGATGGGAAAGTTAGGACAGATAAGACATATCCTGCTGGTTTCATGGGTAAATGCTCTTTTTATACCTTTTCCGTTGTTGGTATCTTTTCTAATGCACTGTCAATTCATGTTGTATTTATGGTATTTGATGTTTACAGAGTCCAAACATCTGTCTTTTATTATAAGTAAATACTTGAAAAGAATACTGAAATACTGGTTGGTAAGTTAGTTTGATAGATAAAACATCATATTAAAGTTTAATGCTTTGAACAGTTTAACGAAATTTGATTTATTAACATTGTGTAGAAAGAGAATTGTGTTAAATATTTCGGGGAACATTGTAAAGTAGGGAGAGTCACATTAATTGGAACTTCTGGATTACTATGGATAGGTGGTCTATTTGTCAATAGAAGTTTTTATTAAATTTTCATATGACATTCTCTTTCTTTCGGCTGTCTTGCTTGTTTCACCCTTGAAAATGACTAATGCACGTTCTATATACAGATGTTGTTTCAATTCCGAAGACTAATGAGAACTTCCGTCTCCTTTATGACACTAAGGGCCGATTCCGTCTTCACTCGCTCAGGGACGAGGAGTCCAAGGTAGATTAATATTTTAACTTTTGCATTTGTGACGAATGTCTTTGTTAGAGTCATTTTCTGACCTTGTATAGTTTATTGGTGGTATACTGCTCTTATTTGAATGATGTTCTTCCGATTTGCAGTTTAAGCTTTGCAAGGTCCGCTCTGTGCAGTTTGGTCAGAAGGGGATCCCATACCTGAACACTTACGATGGAAGAACAATCCGCTATCCTGATCCTCTCATCAAGGCCAACGATACCATAAAGCTGGACTTGGAATCCAATAAGATTGTTGATTTCATCAAGTTTGACGTTGGGAATGTTGTGATGGTGACTGGAGGTAGAAACAGGGGACGAGTTGGTGTTATTAAGAACAGGGAGAAGCATAAGGGTAGCTTTGAGACCCTCCACATTCAGGATTCACAGGGTCATGAATTTGCTACACGTTTGGGAAATGTGTTCACTCTTGGTAAGGGTACTAAGCCGTGGGTTTCACTACCCAAAGGTAAAGGAATTAAGTTGACCATCATTGAGGAGGCAAGGAAGAGGCTGGCTGCTCAATCTGCCACCCCTGCTTAAACTGTCCAGGTTGCTTCATCCACTGTTCAAGTCAATTTCACGCTTTACAGCTTGATAAAGTTAAGTTTTGTAGTTTGGACTCTAAATGTTTTGCTTTGTTTAGTAATACATAATTTATTCTGCGAGCAGCCTTTTGAATATTTGTATTCTTGGTTTTAGCATGCGTAGCTTTTAATGAGAAGATGATTAGACTCCTTTATGGATCAATCCTTGTTCATTTTGTTCCAGATTTGAAATAGTTTCTCCTTTCCCATTTTCTTTTAAGCCATAGAGTAGTAGTTAAGATGCTATGTTACTGCTGAGGGTTGTATTTGCTTCATTGAGTATATCATGTCAAGATTCTGGTCAACTCGGCTTCTACGCTTTATTTCCTTCTAGTGCAGACCAGGTCTTGAGAGTTTAGGATTGTACTGGTACCAATTTGCTATCTTGTCTTAGAACAGTCTGCTCAAAACTATTATGGTAGAATCTATAGTCCACACTATTCGACTAATTCACCAGGTAGTTGCTATCTTCCACCAGTACTCACCAACGGAAAGAACTTACTTGATGTTCTTGTTTGTTAGGATTTGAACTTTTGATCACTCAGGTCTTCTTCCACGTCACTATGATTGATCCATTGGATCATTTGAGTCTTCGAACCTTTGAACATTCTCACAGGTAGTTGCTATCTTCCACCAGCACTCACCCAACTCACTTTATTACAGTTGGGTGACACCTCGCCCCTCCAGTGAACTGTTTCGAGTGTTTGGTACCCGTATTGATCCTGCATCATACACTAATGCTACAGAAAACACGATAAAAGTAGCGATAGCAGTGGGCTGGGTCAAGTATTGCATTATGGGGTGTGGGGTGGATGCAGCTGCAGGTTAAAATAGTAATTCTTACTTTCAACAGTTTATTGGATTTTGCTCATCATATCCTCGTTAGCCACCCTGACCACCACTGCATTGGGTTTCATTCGGAGATTTCATACCCGGGTTCGAACCCTTAGACCTTTGGTTAAAAGAAGAACAACTCTATTGCTGCAATTTATTTCACTACTACCACAAAAATCCTCTTGATTCATTTGTAGAAAAAATTATCATAACCCCAAGATCACATCTAAATTTGGATTGAATTTTTATAAATATTTTTGAATGTATTCATTAAAAATACTTGGATGAAATTATATACAAAGTTGAGAAATATTAATGGTGATTTGAATTGATTTAAGGTTAAATTCATATACGAATTAAGTAAAAAAAACACTATATGATATTAAAATTTCATTGATATACACTAACATAAAAAATATAAACTAGAGGATATACATATAGTGTAAATTTCATATATGACATATATTATAGTACTATTTTCAAGCTATAGCAATAGATTTAGACTTTCAAGCTATAGCATTAAAAATTTCAGGTTATAACAAATTTATTAAAAAAAAAAAAGAAATGTTTTTATTAATTGGAAAAAACTTTAAAAAAAAAAAGATAAACGAAAATTAAAAAAAAAACGGAATTAGAAATAATAAAGAAAAAAACTGAAAAAATGGAAATAGATGTATTAATTAAATTTGAATTGATTGATGATAATTATTAATTAGCATAAATTTAGGAGATTCAAACTAATTAGGAATATTTGTTTTCCTTAATTCACTCTAATCTGTTAAAATTAATTAAAAAGTCTTATTTTATCCATTTTCAAAAGAACAAAATAAACTAGATGTAATTGATGTTGGTGCAACATTTAATGATCTCTATTTTAAATTGTAAGATCCGTTTATTCCAGTATTTATACTGATTGTATACAACTTCATACATCTTTAAAAATACTTAATTCACGCTTGTTAAGACAATATAATTTACAATTAGGTTGTAAATTGTCCAGGATGAAAAAAATGTAAAACAAAAATGTAATTGAGGTTGTTACAAAATACAATTATCACTATTTTACATTGGCATAATCGTTTATACAAGGTATTTATATATGTTGGATACCAACTTCATTTTTTTTTTTTGTGTTAGAATATGAATTTGGATGCCAAAGCTGTACATTTTGGATACCAATTATAAGTCAGAGTTAGTTCATGAACTCTAAATTAGTAGTATGATTTATTTCTAGTTAATAAGACATTGTAAAATCATAAACTCTAAATGTTGAATCCAATTTGTATGCATTTTGTATATAACTGTTATCCCAAGAATTATTATAGTCAATGTGTAATTTATCTTTAGAATGGTGTATCCATTTGGAATGCAGTTTGTGTATAACTAGTACCTGCGATTACAATAGTCAATCTGTAATTCATATGTAATTGGTATCTTTTTGAAATAAAACAGTGGATATTATATATATCAAATACTTAAAGCTGTAACAAACACAAAAATATCGTCCAAAAGTAAAAAAAAAAACTTGTAATTCTAAAAAGTCTAAGGTGCAATCAACTATCTCAAATTTGATCTCCGTGATCTTGGTGTGGGATAATTGATGGTATTCGGAGCATGTTCTTTTGCTATGCGGGGTCCATCAAATTTGCTAGCAACAGTGCCAGTTACTTCACTCTCACT
Organism: Solanum gracilifrons; assembly: GCA_029582605.1. NCBI lineage: Eukaryota > Viridiplantae > Streptophyta > Magnoliopsida > Solanales > Solanaceae > Solanum > Solanum gracilifrons. The sequence continues at coordinate 13,385 of JAJOOH010015505.1, forward strand.
GGTCGCGCCATCATCATTCTTTGTTTTTCCATAATGCCATATGATTGTGGCATACCTTTGACGATGGTACTTTGCATCGATATCAACAGAACGCATATCAAAAACTCCATTACTGATGTATTCAGCAAATAGACACGTGTACAAATCACAATCACTGAAATTTTTTTGAAAGAAAAATCATTTTATACCATTTCATACCAATGTTAAAAATTTAAATACATTAATGAAGAAATTGAAAAAGAAACCTTCCTATTAGAAAAAATCCCAAATTCATATCAATATTAGTCATAATTCATAGAAAACAGAGTAATTTAACAATTCATACCATTTGCATACCAATTTAACAACTCATACCATTGGGCTACTGATATCAAACCAATTTCATACAAATGTCAAAACACAATTCATACCATTTGCATACCAATATTATATCACATTTCATATAATATCCCAAAATCATCTATTAAAGTCAGATTCATATAAATATTATTCACATTTCGTACAAGTTTCACCCAAACAAAAGTTTCGAAACAACAATAAGCATAATGTGATATTTTTAGCAAAAAAATCACTAATTTGAATAATGTGAAAATAAATTAAATATAATACTTACCCTAACAACTTTTTTTGCCTTTTTTGGATATTCGAATTTCTGATTCCTTCTTTTTTGTTGTTCTTCTTGTTGATGGTTTTGAAGATTGAGCAATTTCTACATTTGTTGCTTTTTTTTTCTTTTTTCTTTTTTATTTCACTAACAAAATCAGAATTCGAATCAAAAGGGTATTCTACAATTTTTCCCTTCCTCTTCTTTCCCTTTTGATTTGCCGGACTCACCATTTTCTTTGCTTAGTTTTTTTTCTCCTTTTGATCCTTCGACTGAGAGGAAACACACTTTGCAGGAATTTCAACATTCTTCGTGTGTAGATCTCATCCTACCATTAAATCATATAAATGTGGGAGTTCTACTGATTTTCTTTTTGAATGAAGAAGACGAACGTTGAAGATGGCGAGAGAGAAAAAGTTAGTTCTTTGTAAAAGAGAAACTTGGGGGTGGGGGTGTGGGGTTTACGTGTGGGTAAAAGAGGAAGGTGGGGGGTAGCTGTGTGAAATCTGGAAAAAAATTCCTAAAATGGTGTAAGAGATGATGACAATTGATTCTCTAATATTAATGTTATCCCTAAAATGGTGGAAGAGATAATGACAATTGATTCTCTAATATTAATGTTATTTCTCTTACTTATTAATTATAATGTAATTATAAAAATAATAACTAATTAATTAAATAAAATAAATTAAATTATAAATTGAAACTAATCTGTTAATATTTGTAATTAAACTGTTATAAGTAGTAATATAAGAAAAGTACATCTAAAGGCTGTAATATTAAGCCTTAAATAGATATATGAGGTGATTTTTCCATATATATATACATCGACTTAAAAAGCCATTTCCCCTAATTTTCACACATCCTCAATTATATATGATGTATATAAATGGTATATATAAATATGCAAGTAGATATATGCAAATATACCCTTTCTCTACAATTAGCTAGGCCTAGTTGCCAATATATATGATGTGTTTGAACAAAGTAGTTTCATAAAACAATTTTTTTTTTAAAAGAAAACTATTGAGTTTCTTATTTATCCTCCATAAAAATTATTTATTCATGTTATATATATCCTTTTAAGATAATAACATATTCAGTGTAATGTCATAAATGAGGTGTAAAAAGATTAAAGTGTACGAAGATCTTACATTTACCTCATAAAGATATAGAGGTTCCCCAACTGATCCCGACTAACATAGAGCCCAAACAATTTTAAAAGGGAGAAATATATGTGGAAGCAATAACAAAATTGAAATAATACGAAATGCATAGCATTATTCAACAGACAAAAATAATAATAATAACAATACAATAATGTAATAGTCGAAACACCAAAAGATATCGATGATAGTTGAAATTGAAGAACAAAATAACGCTAATACTGCTGATAAAAAGGAAGATTCAATGTACAACAAAAATTATTTGAAAATTAACAAAAGGGCCAATAATGTCAATTTTATGCTGTCAATATATAAAACTTAAATCAATTTCATTAACTAGTACTCAAAAAGGCAAAAATACATTTCATCATTTTGTTAGAAGTCCAAACATTGTGTTACAAGTTTCAACAAAATGAACAAAACAAGTTATTTAATTTGTATTATTAATAATTTGCAACAAGCTTATGTACTCATGTTGCAAATTATTATCATTATTATTAATTTGAATTTCACACAAATTATTATTATTATTATTATTATTATTATTATTATTATTATTATTCTGCATTTGGATGCATAATATTTCTGCTTGGGCCATAGCAAGTTGCATTTCTAATTGTGAAATTTGATTTTGTAAAAAAGAAATTGCACCAACACAACCATAAACCGGATCTCTCATTCTTGCACTTGCTTCATATACTAAACTGTTTACTGCATCTGCTCTCTGTTGTATAGGTAATTCCTGAAAAATATTACATTAAGATTTAAGACCAAAAAAAGAAAAATAAATAAATTAATCGTATACACATGTTGCATATAACATGACGATATTAATAGTCTGTTTGACCAAATTTTTGAGAGGTTAAAAGTGTTTATTTTAAAAATTTAGGTGTTTGGTCAAGTTTTTAAGAGAAAATACATGCTTCTCGAGAGTAGCAAAAGTTGTTACTCCCTCCGTCCACTTTTAATTATCATGTTGCGTTTTTTGAAAGTCAATTTGACTAATTTTCAAAGTTAAAGATATTAATTCGATATTTTAAAGAAAAAATTTAAATATTCAAAAACTATAAGAAAAGTACTATAAATTGCAATTCTTTTCATATCAATATGATGAAAAAATACATCATAAAATGTTAGTCAAAGTTTTTATAGTTTGACTCTAAAAAGGAAACCATGACAATTTTATTACGGAGAGAGTATTAAGAAGCTAAAAAGATAGTTTTTCACTAAAAGTATTTTCTACTTTTGAGAAAAATACATCTAGAAGCACTTTTAAAAAGTTTGACCAGACTTAATTAATTACTGTTAAAAAAATTATTTTAAAATTTATTGATCAAACACCATTAGTTTTCATCAAAATAATTTTCTTTTGAAAATCATTCTTCAAAATTAGACCAATTTTAGAAGGTTGAACAAATAGACTATAAATTCAAGTATGTGTAAACAATATTTCTACACACTCAAATCAATCATTTATAAGGTAGTAAATTTAGAGTTTAGCTAATATAAATATATTATAAGAAAATCTTTATGATAAACATTAATTGATAATTTTTTTTTAAAAAATGGTAACAAACATGCTACCATACAAACTAATACTTGTAAAAACTCATTATACAATCACTGCATATAATGCTAATGTAAAAGAATTCAAAATGGCACTATGCTTTTATAACAAAATTCAATATCTATTATATACATTAAAACAAAAATTAATCTTATAATATATGCAATATGATATTCCGATTAAATGAGTTTGAATAAACCTCTTTCGCCATTTTGATTTATTTTTTTGTGAGGTTAGAGGTGAGAGCTAACCCTCGATTCTCGATTGATTGATCAGATTTTTACTCTTTCCTACTTTTGACAAAAGAATAAAACCACAAATTATCTTATCCTAATAGTGCGTACACTACAATATCTCTATATGGCGTAATCAATACAAACGAGTTTGATAAAAAAATTAGCCGATATAAATTATGATAATTAGAGGAAGGAAAAAGAGGAAATTACCTGCAACATCTTGCTAATATTGCTAGCACCAAAGACTTTGTGAACAATGGCAAATTTGTGAGGTTCATTTGGTGGAAAATATGGAGCAAATATACAATCTTTTGTACATCTACGCCTTAATAATTTGCATGAAGCACAAGGGGATGAACTTCCTCCCATTAAATTTGGTCAAGTATAGTAATCTTGAAAAAAGAGAAATTAATTATAACTTAATTCTCTGCAAAGAAATAATAGTATAGTATAGGATAAAGTGTAGTTTAATTTGGAAGACAAATTAGTTGGGAAACACCTTATTTATAATGATTTATACAAAAGGAGGAGTGAGTTAGATGTGTTTACAATTGATGATTGACAAAATAAAATATCCCATCATCCTTCCTCGTGTGTTTCAATTTATTTGTCTAATTTTAACTTGATATAAAATTCAAAAAGTTAATGAAGACTTGTATTTTGTACTGTCAAATTAAAGATATATAGAATATACGTTATTTAATCATGTGATATTAAAGATGCTATATGAAAATTTCAATTTAAGAAATTATCAAAAAAGAAATTTTCTTAAATGGACTAGAAAAAAAGATAAACAAATTAAAACAGAAGGAATACGACTTGACTGACTTGAATCAGTATCATATTTTAACATATTATTATAATAGATAACTTTGACTTATTTTACGTGTTATTAACATCATTAGT